>JAJHZJ010000609.1:0-216805 GCA_023548195.1 Bettongia penicillata ogilbyi | reverse complement strand
TTTTGCATTTCCTAAATCTCAATGTCCTTTGTAATAATCTTTTATTTTTTAATCATTGAATCAGGTGCTATCTCTGGTTCTAGTCCTGTCACATTATCAGATTGTACCTTTAGAGATCTAGAGCTGGAATGGGCCTCAAAGGCCATCTAATCCAACGCTGTCATTTTACTAATGAAGACATTGAGAAACTAGATAGATTTTGACTTGCCCAAAGTAATATAGGCAGTAAACATGAAAAGAATGATTTCTCCAAATCCTAAGTGTGATAAACTACAAAGCCAGTGCTTTTTCCCAAGTGCCACTTTGCGTTCAAACCTATGGGTCATGGGAGATGCTGCCACATGTGCCTCTCACTGACTGCCTTCAACTCAATATCTGATTTCTTTCTTATTCAAAGCTGACACCCCTTGAGTTTCTCTTGATAGCTTTTGTGGTCTGAACTTCCAGAATTCCAGATTTATTAAGCTCTACCTTCTTCCCTGTGCCTATATAGAGGAGGCCTATTGTATAGCCCCTTTTCCCCTCACTTCTCCCTTCAGCTAGGGTGCTGATGGGCCAAGACCACTCACTGTATTGCAAATAGCCCACGCACACTGCATATGCTGTCATATTTTCATGAAATTCCCATTCAAAGAAACTGTAAGGGCAAGGATATTTCATCATACTTCTGTTCCTATAAGTCCTCTCTAAAGGAGCAATTTTCATTTTGCCAGCTCTCCTGATGTTTTCACTTTCCACCTGCAGCATTGCCCCTGCAGAGAAAGACATTTCTGAAAGAATCATTCATCTTCGTTTGATTTCTAAAACTGCATGAGATGTTTGAAAAATCTTTATTTTGCCTCACTAATAATAACACTAAAAAGGAGGAAAGCTATAATTGTGGGCAGCACAAAACAGAGGCATGTTAAATTATATTCTACTGCGTTAATTGCTCCTTCCTTCTTAAGTCCCAAAAGGTGTAGTCGTATTTCCAATAGCAGAAGCATTCCAATTGGGCAGTGAGATAGCAAGGGAAGAATTGCCTTCTTGAGGAATGCCCTTGACTGTCTGGAAGGTGACATCAGCCAATATTCCCACTGCTGATGTATGGAAACTAACCCTAAGTACACTGCATGTTCAGTGTCATGTGGTCTCTGGGGGGAGAGAAGAGGAGCTAGATGAGACTTTGTCACAGCAGATCAATATGGCTATGGCGATCAAGTACTTATTACGAGCATCTGTTAGCTATGGAATGATGGTGGCACTATACCATAGCTGATATTTCAGTAGACAAAGTCAGAGGAGTTGACAAAATCATTGGAGTTCTGGCTCCAACAATCACTAGTTGAGTGTCATTAGACAAACCTCGATATCCTTATTTGTAAATTACAAAAAAAGACTAGTAATATTGCCTACCTCCTACGATTGTTCTAAAAAAAGAGTGGGTAGATAGGTTATAAGCCTTAGCTTGTTATAAAAATGTGAGTTATTATTAGATTCTCCTTTTGTGCCTAGCAATGAATTTCCATTATTGCATGAGAGTTCTCTTGGTATAGGGGTAGTGGAAGTGACCATGTATGTATTTCAGAACTACTTGAGATCTGGACATATATTGTACTATTAGGAAGTGATCTGTGATAATTTAGTACTTTAGGACTGGTATTTCTCATTGATGCCTTCTAGGAAAATTTGTATTTACTTTACTGCACCCCTCTTTAGTATGAGTTTCTGATAAATCTTAGAATCCTGCTAGACAGTAAAGGCTAAACAAACTGAATTAGACTTAAAACTTTCATCTTAGATGGATTCATTATGTATATCTGGGTAGCTGGAGGATGGGGATAGTCAAAGGATGTGCAATAGAACACATTTTGTGCAGACTTTTGAATCAAAGGGTATAGTAATTTCAGAATTAGAAGCTTTTTGGTGCCAATAACCTATGGACATTTACAGCAATCTCTGTAGTTACACAATCAGTAACATTCTCCTGGACTTAACCTAGGGCCATTTTCAGATTGTTCTTCCATGAGGCTCCAACTCCAGTTGGGAGTAGGCACTAATGATATTGTACAGCTGCTTAGATCAACGTGGAGCATTTGCTACAGCTGGGAACAACTGAATTTCCCAGCAAGCCATGATTAGCATTTTGATCTTGACAAGCACTTTCCTGTCTGAATGCCAGTGCCTGAGTGATTGTTGTCACCAAGTAAGCCTTAAGCTGCGATTGCCCATATAGCCTGTGGTTTCCTTCTGCTTACTGAAAACACTTGATCAAATACTTATGCACTCCAAATGTGAAAGTGTATTAGGAGTAATTTTCCCTGATTCTATACTGTGGAGTCATTTGGTATGTCAGCGTTCACAGTCACTTAGTTTGCACTGGAAAGTCAGAAAGTGTCAAAGGAAATTGAAGAGAGAACCCCAGGCTAGCTGAGCCTTTAGACTGTCGAGTCCCCCAGGACACAACTAAGTGTGGGGTGTATAGCAAAGGCTACACCCTAATACAGGCTGAAATTGGTTCCTATTTCCTCTGACAGAGAAAACACCTTTTTTTCTTGGTGTCAATGATAAGGCTGAAAAAAATCTACTTTGTTTCTACCTACTCAAGTATTGTCAATATTTTTTGTGAGTCAGGTCAAATTCTACCTTTTCCAAGAAGCCTTAGACATATTCTTGTTCTCATTCATATCCCTCTTTTAGAAATTCTGTAGTCCTTTCAGTCTATATCACACATTTTCGCCAATATCATTGTCCTATATGATCCTTAAATATTTCCCATCAGAGTTACTTCTTCTTTAAGTAATCAGAATAATAAGAGACTATCCATGTGAAACTGTACTGACCCAGTTTACCACCCTCTCTCTACTTTGAAAATGAGGAAACTGAGGTGCAGAATGGAGAAGTTATCCATCCAGATTTATACAGGGTGCACAGAGGTAAAATCCTTTGATTTGATAACAAGTCCTAGTATCACATTATTGTGCTTCCTTCTGCTTTACTCAGCTAAACAATCTTGATAGGTCCCGACCCTATCCAAGGTTCTGATGTAATCATCTTGCATCACAATGTATTTCCCACAGATCTAATAGACTTGAAGCACACCAGAGGAATTCCCAGTCTATGTTACCAAAAGTCCCGTTTGACCTCCATTTTTCTTCTACTTTGTGTTTTGTTTTTCTCTTATAGTTTTATATGAGTTAACTTTGTTTTCTCCCCAACATTTAGTTAATCCCTAAGAAGGGAAGAGTCACCTTTTCTACATTCTCTATATCCCCTGCAAAAGCAAATGTCTTCTAAATTGGCCATAATTCCTTAGCAGTAATATATTTATAATATATGATATATTTATAAAAGAAAAAAGATTATTAGGTGCTGCTTGGTAAATGGTTATAAACCTCCACCAGATTTTAGGTCCTTCAGTGTCACTTGGTTGTTAATTCCTATGACCTGCCTTAGTTGCCGAAGACGTACAGGAAGTTCTCAATAATTCAGGGGTGTTATGAAACTCTAATGAGACAATGAATGTGCAACGCTTTGCAAACTTATAGGGCTTTATAAATTCCAGTCAATGTGACTAGTTTTGGCTTCATTCTCTGAGCCTTCTACTGACTCTTGCTGAGAAGAAAGCAATGTGTATAGAGCAACACCAAGGTGTGATGGTAAATATTGAACAAGAGGCAGGGGGAATGTGGGTGCAATATGAGCTTCAAAATTGGTATTTTCAGGACTCTCTTCATTGGTAGAGATTGATTACTCAATGCTACATGCCTGCTGTGAGGGGCAGAATTAGCGAGAGCTGGAGAGAAGTGTGATCTTTCTCCTCTGCTTCCAATGTTGAAAGAGAAGATTCCCTATTCCAACCATTCTTCAAGTCCTGGAAGGGAGACTCTGGAAAGAGGCTGCCATGATCAAAGTGCTGGTTTCTATATATGCTGGGTTCTTTCCCATAGATGAGGCCTTTTTGGTGCCCCTTTCATCTCTTTTAACTTCTCCTCTAGGGCAGAAACCAACTTTATGTATGCATTTGTATTACTTGGTATTGTCAGAAACACAGATATAACCTAACCTTATTACAAAAATTCTTATTATGAAATTCTCCTTGCCCTTTTATTTAAAGAAATATAAGTATGGTATTAAATCTTTTGTCTCCTTTATGTTACCATTGCTTATGGCAAACTTCTATTTATTTTATCAATTTGCTATACCAAAGGCTAGTGAGTGAGGTTTCATTTATTTTGGACTGACTTTTTGCCTTTTCTCAGAAAAGGAGAATCTAGTCACTATCAACACCTTGCTAGAGGCAACTAGGTTGCACAGTGCAGAGACCACTGGATCTTGAATCAGATAGTCTTTTGTTTGTATCCCGTGGATACTTATTAGTTGTGTGACTCTGGAGAAAGCCACTCAACCTCTGCTTGACTCCATTTCTCGTTTGTAAAGGAGAAACAATATCTTCCTCCAAGATTTGTTATAAGAATAAAATGAGAGGTTGTAGAACAGATTCTTCTACTGTGTAATCTTGTACAAGTTACTTTTCTGTAGGAGGATAAACACATGAATTATAAGAGAGTTGGACTCTATGAATTTCCTTCTTATGTATGATCTGTGAAGCATATATGATCTGTGAAGAGTTTGGAACCCTCAAAATTAATTGCATATATGCATATATGATTTGTGAAGAGTTTGGAACCCTCAAAAATAATTGCATATATGATCTGTGAAGAGTTTGGAACCCTCAAAAATAATTGCAGATGATGTCCCTAGACAACTGATAGAAGAGATTAAGTAGCAGAGAATGAAAACCAAGGTCTTTGATCTACAAATGGAATTCTCATTCTGTAACACTATACTACTGTGTAAATATCTGGTTACTAGTAGCAGCAAATATCACCTTCAAACCAACTGTTCCATTGGTTAACAAGGTGGAATTTAGTGGAAACAGCAATATGGCATTTTTGTATCACTAATCATCACATAGAGTGATATATACAGCACATGACCTCATACAATATCTAATATATGTATCAGGCCAAAATTAGCACAAATGATAGATGAAATATAAATGGAGGATAAAATTAGAGGGAAATACTAGATCATGGGGATTGGGGAATAGTCAGTGAAACAAGATTCTCATAGAGAAATTGTGATTTGAAATTAGTCCTGAGAGAGTCCAAGGAAGCCTTTAGTGAGTGATGAGAAAGGAATGGGAATGAAACAGCCTGTACAAAAGCTATGTGTGATCAACAGAAAGAAGACCAGAGAGCAAGCACCTGGAGCAGGAATAAAGTGTAAGAAAATTGGAAAAGGTAAGAAGAAGAAACATTGGTAAAAGCTTTAAATGCTAAACATAGACTTTTATATCTGATCCTCATGATAACAGGGAACGCTGGAGTTTATTGAGTGAGGTCTGGAGGGAATGGAGAAATGCCACTATCATACTTGCTTTAAAAGGAAAAAATTTTGAGTATTGGCCCAAATGAAAGAGGCAAATCTCAGGGAAAGAAAATTAATTAAAACG
The DNA here is from genome assembly GCA_023548195.1 of Bettongia penicillata ogilbyi. Taxonomy (NCBI): domain Eukaryota; kingdom Metazoa; phylum Chordata; class Mammalia; order Diprotodontia; family Potoroidae; genus Bettongia; species Bettongia penicillata. The sequence goes on along the minus strand of JAJHZJ010000609.1, from coordinate 211,308 downwards.
AGTTTATTAAAAAAAATACCAATGCACAAAACATTGGTGGGATGTCTGTTGAGACCAACACAGGATTCAAACCTTGAGCAGTTTTTAAAGACAACTTTATATAATAAGAAGACAATCCCCAATAGGCACACTTTTAAAAAGACAATTTTGTTTTAGCTCCTTCCCCTTTGCCACATCATAAAGAAATGAGATAAGAGATAAGGGGATGGGATGAACTCATATATAACTACCTGTCTATTGCCAGGTAGGGCAAGGGGATCAAAAGAGCATGTCTCAGACTAGCTGATACCTCCCCAACAGACTAATTAACACTATGTGCTGACTTGAAGGTATATACAGAGACAAGTAAGCCTGAAACAATGGGATCATTTAAATTGCCTCAGCACAAATTTCAATACCTGAACTTTAGGAAAATGACTTTGTCATCTGAGTTTGTAGGTCTGGTACTGAATCATTTTTTTATCCTTTCTGAGTGTTTATGGAAAAAAAAGAAAAACAAATCTGAAATTCAAGTTCCTCACTTATGAAATTGGTTTAATACCTGACAGGATTATAGCTATAAAAGTAGGTTTTATTTTTAAAATAATTTATAAATTGAATTAATAAAATAACAATATGCTTTGGAAAGTTCATCAATATATGATCTCATCTTATAAACAAAAGAAGCCTGGGAAGAAGGTAGTATTATTATCCCCATTTTGAAGATGTGGAAACTGAGGGAGATAGGTCAAGTGACTTGTTCAGGGTTACTTAGCTAGTAAATGTTTGAAGCTGGATTTGAATTCAGGCCTTCCTGACTCTAAGATTTGTTCTGTAACCACTTTGCCCTTTAACTGCTATACAAAATAGGATCTGATTTAAAATAAAATATTACGTAATAGTTATGAAGTAAAAGACAATTTCTAATATGGAGAGAGGGGGAGATTTGGAGTGAATTCATGGAGGAGGAGGTATTTGACCTGATTTCTGCAGTCTTCATAGAGTGTCAGCTTATACATGTTATGGATAAGGTGACATGATACCGTTCTAGGCATAAGGAACAACCTGCACAGAAACATGAAGGCTAGAAACTTGTTTGGCAGATGATAAATAATCCAATCTGGTTAAAGGAAGCTTCATTGGAATAGTTCAGTCATGTGAACTGAGAGAAAAAAGTATCTTTCATTGTCCTTGCTGTGTCTGTTTTGGATATGTTATCTGTTTCATTCCATTAGGCAATTTGACACAGGAGAGAGAACACTGGAAATCTGGAGACCTTCTACTAATCCCACCTCTCCAATTCAATTCTCTGACGTTAGGAGGAGTGTTACTTTGCCCCTCTAGGTCCCAATTTCTTATCTGTCAAATGAGAGACTTGTGCTAGATGAGGTACTTCATTCCAGTTCTAAAATTAGGTCATCTCTGAGACTTTCTTTGATCTGTGAATCTTTATATACTATGTGATTACATGGTAAATTATACCCCAAGAGGAGATGAGAGGAGGCTGGGTCTCAGAATATGAGTCATTGCTCTTCTCAGCTATCAGTCTCTTCTTGATCTAAGCAGACATAGCTAAGAAAGGCATAACTTGGGGTTGACTACTCTAGGATGAGATCAGTATTGGCAAAAGTAGCCCAGGGTACAAGTCAGTTAGTAAACAGCACTGATTAAGGACTTACCATGTGAAAGTTACTGTATTAAGCTCAAGGAATACAAAGAAAGACAAAAACAAGCTCACACACTTGAGGAGTTCATAATCTGGGGTGTGGGGGGGGGAAGACAAAATGCAAACCACCATGGCAAACAAGATACAGAAAAACTACATTGGGAGCAATCTCAAAGTGAAGTATAATAAGTAAACATTCTGGTCCCCAGTGCCAAAAGGCTGTGTGCTATGTTTTTATCCCTCCACCAAGTTTTTTCTGATACCTTGTGGGGTTGGGGGGTATCTTTATTTTCTGTTATTGGCTCAAACCCTTATCAGTCGTGTTCCCCTAGTTTTCGGGATCCATGCATCCTTGTTCTCCTTCAAATATTTGAAAGTCAGACAAACTTTTTTCTAAAAGTATTTACTAAAAATATGTAATAGAAACAAACATTTACCCCATTCTACCTAACACCTCATATATATATATATATATATATATATATATATATATATATATATATATATATATAATTATTCTTATATCAGTGGTATCAAACTTACATAGAAAGGGATCCCTACAGGCTAGCATCTTGACTTAGAAAACCACAAATTATCATTATATATATTTTTTAATTTTATTAAACATCTCCCAATCACTTCGGGTTAAGCCTATTAAAAAGCCAAGACTTTGATACCTCTAGCCTACTCTATCTTAGTCTCCTGGCAGGAGAGGTGGATTGGGTTCACAATTTAACTCAGTTTTTACTTAGCATTTACTTAGTCCCATCTAGTTACAAATCTAAAGTCCTCCACGGCCTTACATCCTAGGACCTGGTGTTTTAGAGCTTCTATTATGATGTAGTTGCAATATCCATCCTGCAATCCCAGGCTCCGAGTTTCCAATTACTTAAAACACTGAGACTTGAACTCTAGTCTCTACATATAGGACTGAAAAGTATGAACAAAATAAGAGCAAAACCCCAAGGTATTTCTCAGGGCCACAGGTCTTAAGTGGAGAGGAAGGTGACCCTTACCCACTTAGATCATTGCATGACATCACTTTGAGTACACCATTTCTAGACTCTGCTGTAATGAGAAAGAGCAAAGTTGTGCCTCAGTCAGGTATATTTAAACCAATTAAAAGAGGCTGAATGAATGAAAATCTGTGGAAAGAGACAGTTTCCAAATATGTGACAGACAAATGGAAATTGTCCACAAATATACTAGTCCTCCCAGAATAAGTTTCCTGGAGTCTTCTAGATGGACATATATCAATTTTTAGGGAATCTGGCCATGCGCCAAAACCATGTGACAGGAGACACAAACATTCAGGAAAACCAGAAACGACTTTTTGCGGAAGGTGGGATTTTTTTCCTGAAGCTTTAAGATATTCAAGGAAACTGGAAGCTGGAGATAAGGAGAGAGAATTTTCCAGACATTGTGGACAGTTAGCAGAAATGTGTAGTCTGGAGTTGGATGGACATGTGCAAGGACTGAAAAGGATAGTAATTTCACTGGATCACAGAGTATGTGGAAGAGAGTAAAGTAAGAAAACTGGAAATGGAGAAAGGGACAAGGTTATAAAGGTTTTTAAAAGCCAAACAGAAGATTTAATATTTGATCCTTGGGGTGATAGAGAATCATGGGAATTTATTGAGTAGGGTGAGTGACATGCTCAGAACTATGCAATAGGAAAGACACTTTGGAAGCTGAGTAGAGAATGGACAGGAATGGGGAGAGATTTAAGGGAGGGAGAGTACGTAGGGACGCTAACTCAGGCATGAAATGATGAAGACCTGCACCAGCATGGCGGTAGTATGAAAGAAGAGAAGGAGTGTATGAAAAAGATGTGGTGAATTTAGAATTATTAGAACTTGCCAATAGATTGGATATGGGGAAGAGACGGGGACAGGAAAAGGAATAAGAAATTTAGCATGAAATATACTTTGTGAGATCAGATGAATGGGAAGGCTAAGAATGTTATTCTCAATAGTTAAAGAGAAGCTAGGAACAAGGGAGGTTTTTTTGAGAAATACAATGAGTTTAGTTTTGGGCATGTTGAGCTTGAGTTGCCTATGAGACAACTAATTTAAGATATTCTGTAGGCTATTGAGTATGAGAGACTAGAGCTCAGGAGAAAGGTTAGCCTGGATAAAGAGATCTGAGAAGCATCTTCATAAAGATGATTATTGAATTCTTGGAAATGTGATCATTGAGTAAAGAAGTTTTGGAGTGAGAAGGTATAGGATGGAATATTCACAAATATGTAGTTAGTGGGTATGAATTGAACGAAGATCCAGTGAAAGAGAATACGTAAACATTAAACAGTAGGACAGGTAAAAGAAAAACCAGGTGAGAACAGTATCAAAGGATAAAAACATCTAGAGACAAGAGAATATCAAGGGGAAGCCGGTAATTGACAATGTTAATTGCTACAGAGTGGTTGAGAAGTATGGGGATTGAGAAATGGTCACCTAAGAAAGCATTAATAACTTTGGAGAGCATAGCTTCAGTTGAGTGGAAAGGCCACCTTACAAAGGATTTAGAAGTGACTGAGGGGAGGGGCCATCTATAATAGGTTCTTCCACTTCCTTTTCTTACTCCTTTCTTAATTCTCAGCTGAAACTGTGCTATTATTGGACAATTAAGAGAATATTGGAACCTTTGGAGACAACAATTTTAGTTGAATGAAGAGATCAGAATCTAGACCATAAACATTTAAGAAGAGAATGAGATGAAAAACCATTGAAGCACAGGTTAGAGATGTCTTTCTCAAGAAGCTTAATCATGACAGGTACCACAAGTCTTACTTTTCATCTGGGTTAATCGTTGTTTTGTTTTTTCATGTTTATCTAAACATCAAACTTACTTCTCAGTATTTAATGTCATATAATGAGATTTGTGTCAATAGTACAGACCTTGGAACTGTACTAGGGAAATGTTACAGTTTGGAATGCTTAAAAGTATAGATTTTAATTTGGTTTGACTTTAAAGTTAGATGGGTATTCAAGGAGGAGTAGCACCTCTGCTGTGAGGTCTTGCTGAGCCCTTTTTAGGGCTGTTCAAACACATTTGGTATCCACCTACCACCCAACTGTTACCTGTGGCTCCAAGAAACTGTAGTATGTATAGTGACCACACCCTGGCAAAATTGCCTGAGCAGATGAGCTAAAGCCCATAAAGACCTTGAATCCATTGGTGAATTAGGGGAATGTTTACCCCAAACATGTGAAGACTTCTACCAATGGAACTGGTGAATGAGAACAGCTGAAACAGGTGCTATAAAGAGATTAGAGCTGGCTCAGGCGTCAAAGATGCCAAGGTCATCTACTACATTCTGGACCAATTCTAAGTTATCTTGACTTTTTCTTGCCCCTAGGTATTGATGACTCTGGAAAAGAGGGTGAGGCTGATGACCGTGCAACTCTACCTCACTTAAATCAATTCACACAGAAATCAAGACCTCATCCTGTAAAGTCAATGGCACTATTTGAAAATGAAGAACAGCAACAAAAATAAATAAAATCAATCCTCAGAGAAGTCATTTCTTTGAAATGACACAAAAGTAAGGAAAATTTATGAATGCTGATACATTGAACCTGGGGAAAATAGGAGTTAGCTTAAGTTCCTTTGAGCACTAAAAACTAATTTTTACTAGAGATAGCTATGCTACTGAAGAGGGGAAAAATGTTTTTCATGTCCCTTTTTATTTTGTATCTTGTATGTTATGGGTTATTTCACAGTTACTCTGTTAGGAAAAGTGCACATTGTCAGAATTAATGTTTTGTTATAAATAGTTGTATGCAGAAAAGTACAGCTGTTGGTGTGTATATATGCTCCACCCACCTGGGCTTCTGGAATAGAGGGTTCTGGGTGTAAAGGGGAAAGAAGCCTTTGGGAGAATCCCCTTTCCCCTTCTGGTTTCCCAGAAATACAGGTTAATGTCCAACCCCTCCCAGGCAGCCTACATCATCTTGCTCCAGCCTTACTCCCTGGGAAGGAAGAAAGGAGCTAATCTTTTAGTACCCAGGAACAAGGGATTCAGCTTTGGACATTCATTGAACTATCTCAGGAGTAGAAATAGGATTACCCTACTTTGTAACACAAAACTTGAGTGTTAAAACAATGAAAAGATCCAACACATGCATGGGAGCTCCTTACACCAGTGAAACAGCTAGTAGGATAGTAGTTATTGAAAATTTGTGTGCATCACACCTCTCTCTGTCTCTCTCTGTCTCTGTCTTTATTCTCTCTCTGTCTCTGTCTCTCTTTCTGTCTCTCTCTCTCTCTCCCTCCCCTTCCCTTTTCTCTACTGCACATAATCTCAAATGTGTAGCTTGCCAAAGCAAAAGTGAAAATGAGACTACCAATAAAATAATGTGAAAGCTGGAAATTGTGGGAGTTAAAGGCACAAAAGTTGAGAACTGACTGTATAGAATGATTAACTAGAGAAGAAGGGAGACATGGGCATGTTTATAGGCAGTAGGAAAGCAGTCAATAGATAAGGAGAGACTTAGATAAATATGAGAGTGAGGATAATAGAGGAAAATTTACAGAAGATGGGATGGAATGGGATCACTTGTATATATTGTGGGTGTTGCCTTGGAAAGGAGAAAGATCTGAGTGAAGAAAATAAGTGGGAGAAGTTGTCTGAATGATGTGAGTAAAGGAGGGAAGAAGAGGGAAATCTTAGTGAATGACTTCACTTTTTTTCAGTGAAATATGGGACAAAATTCTCATCTCTGAGGTTTGGGGGAAGGGGCAGGCATCATGGATGATTTGAGAAAGAATGGAAGGGTTTAGGAAAGTTGCTGTGGTGATTGAGCTAGTAAATCAACTGAGTTTTAATAGAAGATTCATAGAAAACTTAATCATGTCTAGAATATTCTATTCCAGAGTTAGCCCAATGGATTTCATTTGCCATGGTACATCACTACAGCAGTTGATAATCACCTGGCTCACAAATTATCCAGACTTCAGCAATGATCTGAACATGAACTAATGTGATTTTCTGGTCTTTGAAACCTAGGGACTATTTTTCTTCCCTATTTAACTTTTGACTCTTTTCCTTTAACCTACAAAATTTGTTACACACTGAAAAGAGAAATTAAAAGTAATTTAATTGTATCCCATCATTTTACAGGTGAAGAAACTGAGGCAAGAGAATAGAAAGGATTTGACTCAGTTTTCACAGGTATATACTTTACCTGTTGGGTTAGAAAAAAAAGAAATTACTTTTTTCAAAAAGTTACAGGATAATATAATTCTAGAGCTACAAATGACCTTAGAATTTGAAATTTTAGAGTTGGAAAAGATCTTAAAACACAGAATGTTACAATCATAGAGTGTTAGATATCAGAATGACTGATTTTAGAACATGAAATGTGAGACTTGGAAAAGACCTTAGAGATTAAAAATTCCTGTATATTCATTATTCACTTTAAGGAATTAAGAAATGAAGTGACCTATTCACAGTTTGTGGCAAAGCCAGAACTAGAACATAAGTCCTTCCACACCCAGGCTGGTACTCTCGCTACCATTCCACACAGTTCCTAAAGGAAAAATAACTATTTTGATTGCCCTTCCCTAGGTGAGTGATTCCACTTTACATACCATGGGACCACAGGCCAGAGCTCAAAGAATATTGATATTATTGCCCAATTCTTGTGTACAAACAGGAGTTAAAAGGAACTCAAATTCATCAACAGTACAATATTTTAAATATATGGAACATAAAGAGAAAAGGGAATATATTTACTTTCTAAGAAAATTCAGTTGTCTTTTGAAATACTTAATATTAAAGAGTCATTTTAAGCGGCAAAGAGATTGCATTTAAAACTTTTCAGTTCATAGTCACTTTATTACCTTTATTAGTGACAACCAAGAGTTTCTTGGGGGTTGTGAAAATGTAATTAGGTTATCACAAGCTGTCGTCGTTTGGGGTTGTGTTTCTTAAATATGTTCATACCGTGACCCATAAATATAGAACTTTAATGGTTAAATGCACACACACACACACACACACACACACACACACACATACACACACACAATGAACGAACACCTGGTGGGGGAAACAAAAAAAATAGAAACAAACAAGAACCCATGAACCCAGTTTTTATAACAGAGCTCTTGAGAGGAAGGAATAGAAGCAGAAGGATAAAATGTGACTGTTTTGGTAACAAATACATGAGGATTTGGGTATCCAAAAGGGTTGTGTTCTTTTTGCAGCCACATTCTCAAGAGTGGTTGTGTTCAGTCTATATGAATTATATCCAACTTTTCATGACCCCATTTGGGGCTTCTTGGTAAGATACTGGAGTGATTTGTCATATCCTTCTCTTACTCATTTTATAAATGAGGAACTGAGGCAAATAGGGTTAAGTGACTTGCCCAGGGTCATACGGCTTGTAAGGGTCTGAGGTTGGATTTGAACTCAGACCCAGGCTTCTATCCACTGTGCTACTTAGCTTTCCCTTTCAAGAGACTTTCCATCTATTTCAGGGAGGCTGCTTAAGGTCAGAAAATAACAGAAAATGAAGTAGTGGTAGGGATAGGAAATGTTTGAAGGAATCAAAAGACCTGAGTGGTAGTCTGATTTTAATCTGCAAGATCTGGGATCTTTGTGAAATCTTCTATTTCATCATTTTGTAAAAAGTCCTTCTATTTTTTTCCTTTATCTTTTCTCTCATTTGTTGTTATCTCACACTTAATGCTTCTGCTTCCTAAAATATCACTCACTTCTAAACTCTCTGCAAGCTGTCTGGCCTCCTCATCATTCAACTGAAACAGCCTTCTACAAAATTACGAATGGCCCCTTAATTGCCAAATCTAATGGGCCGTAACTAGGGCAGGGTGATTGGTACTTTGCCCAAGGGTGCTGAAATTTAGAGGACACTAACATCACCATTCCAGAAAGTATTTCAGTCCTCATCCCCTAAAGCCACAATTCAGGTGAGTTATTCTCCTTGTTTCACATGCAAAAATTCCTGGTTACGATATTGTTCAGTGCATTGCCTTGCAAATGTTATAGGACTAATAAATGCATGAAGTCAAATAGAATAAAAGTGTGATTTAGAAAAGGGATGAATCTAAACAACATAATTTTGGATCTTAAAAAGACCTTTCTGTCATCTGACACTGTCAAACACCTTCTCCTGGACACTCTTTCTGGATTTTCTGGGGGCTTTTTGGGTGCTGCTACTTAACTGCTCCTTCTCTGTTTTTCGTCTGTGTGTTTTTGTTTTGTTTTCCTTTGTCACTAGCTCTGAGTATGCTCAAGGGTCTAGAAAGGATCTTTGCTCTTTTCTTTCTATACAATCTCACTAAACGGTCTAATCAAACTTACAGGTTTACCTAGTCAAATCGGACAGTCAATAAAGATTTATTAAGTAAGTGATACGTTCTACACAATGTTAAGTGATATGAATAATTAACAGCTCTTTTAATATAGTTTTCATCTCTGTCCTTTTCTCCAGTTCTGCATCACCTCTATCACCTGTTGGACAATACAAACTAGATGTCCTATAGGCATCTCAAACTCTACATGCCCAAAACAATGTATTTCTTAGCCCTCAAACTTTCTCGTCTTTGGAACCTCCCTCTACTATGTACAGGATCACCGTTCTTTCAGTCACCCAGCTGAACTACACTGTTTTTTTAATTTACTTTGTTAAAAATTTCCCAATTACATTTCAACCTTTTTCCTGGACACTCTGAAGTTTTACTGGCTGCTCACAGTACATGCTCCAATTCTGACACTTCTGCCCTACGTCTATGAATTGCCAGGAAGGTGCTGACTGACACTATTAAAGGAAGTTTGTTTGCCTGGAAATTCCCTAGATTAATGACATCACAAATGCAATTCCAATCTCTGTTGCTAACAAAGCATCATTATGACCTAGAAAAGAATAAAACATGTCACCTGCTTTTTTTTCCTCAAATCATATATATAAAGATATATACAAACCTTAAAAGCACCGTAAACATGCTCACTATTTGGCCATTACTTGATGATCTCTCACCTGATGGTACCTGTGGATCTTTATTATTTTTTCTAGGACCACAAGAATCTGATTGCTCCTGAAATGTTCTATTGTGGGAAAGACTTCATATCTATTTTTAGTTCCAAATGTTCAGTAGTCTTCCTTCTCTTCATTTTCTGTATTATATTTTTCTTCCCTGACTACTATTGATATGAGGTAATATTTCTGGAACTCTTGACTCTTTTATAAGCTTTTCTTCTCCACCCTCTTTATTTTATTTTATTCTTTCTTTCTCTCACCCACTGACAAAAAAAAATGCACTTCATCTTCCCTATGTACTATATTGAGACCTATCCTATTGTCCAGTAATTGCCTGCTGGTCCATTTTGGAGAGACAGGATATCTCATTATAAGAAGTACTAAACAGAAAGATCTTATAATGAGCTTTTTTTGACAATGGAAGCCAAGGTCAGACAAACAAACAAATAAATGAATAGATAAAGAGATGGACAGAAAGAATGAATAAATAACCAAGTAAATATATAATAAATAAATACTCATTTCTGGAGTTGCTTTTAAAGATATATTAGGAGAATGATTTCTAAAAAAAGCCAAGGTGGAGTGGGGAAGGGGAAGGAGGAGTGCTTATGTTGGAAGGGCCAATGATTATTGACGAGAGTGAGCAAGCAGAGCTGTCCAATTATTATCACTATTTCGCCTTCTCTTTTCTCTGCCAAGGAGAATGATTGTTATACCAGAAAGCCCCAAACAAAAATGACTAAGGGGGATTTGATATGCAGAACATATAAGGAGATAGTAAGAGAGAACCTAGCGGCCCTTGATGAAAAAGAAGGCAAGAGCCCATCCACTTGTAAAATAGCTAGCAGAGAAAAACTCACTTTCTGCAGCTTCTTTCAGTTTCACTGTTTCAAAAGCAGAATATCCCCGAAACATCCCTCAATTTACAGGTGAGAATTAGACAAGACCAAATTAGAACCCTTAAACTTGGCATGCATCCCAGAAAAGTTAGCTAACTATTGTGTTAAGTCTCTTGGTTGCAAGAATATGCCACAAAAGGTACTTATTTTTCTAATAATATTAGAGAATGCAGGCCCTCCATTCAGCCTCTAATAAAAATGGGGTAAAAAAAGAAATAAGAACTTTTCACTGACTACTTGACTGTAACCAGAAGTCTGATATAAGCAGAGTCATTCAATTTTATCTGTTTTTTTTCCTTATTCTCTTGGCCTGGCCAATAAAAAAGGGAAGGGGAAGAATAACTAAAAATGCAAAGATAAAAAGACTATTTCTCTTATTTATGAGATTTGTTGCACTTAACAAATGATGAAATTTATGAATTTTATAAATTTTATTAGTTCAGTTAATAATATTATAGAAATGAAAATGAAGTTGGCTAAATCTATGTGTTACACTACATCTCAATGTGAGACTCCCTAGGTGCCTTTAAGTATGAATTTTTAGATTTAGAATTTGAATTTTAAGTTATTTGAATTTTTGTGTCAAGGTGGCTTCTACCTTTAAACCCACTTTATGCTTTTTTTTTTTTTACTTTTACCCTATATCATCATTAATGACTATATTGAAGACGGAAACTCTAGGATGCAGGCATCATTTCAAAACATAATGGTTTTGCTCACTTTCTATTTGATGGAAATACAGGTATATTTTAAGTGTATTTTCCTTCCTGGGGACTGAAGTCATATAATGGAAAAAAGTTATTGTTCTGTCTTATCTCAGAGAACTGTGATACAGATAGTATATAATTTACTACAGAAATTATTTAAGATGCCTCTTTTTGGAGGGGGAGAGAAGAGGATAATTTTTGGTATGAACTTCTATTTGAGATGAAATATCCCAAAAGGATCAAGGTATATTTTATTTCTGTTTGGAAAACAAAACAAAACAAAACAAAAAACTGAACTTGTATATCTTTGAAAATGTAAATTGCTGATTATGATCTGTATGGACATACTATTGCCAATTGTGTGTGTGGGAGAGAGAGAGAGAAAGAGAAAGAAAAACAGAGAGAGAGAGAAAGGCAGAGAGACAGAGAGAGACAGAGAAACAGAGAGAGACAGAGAGAGAGAGAAGAGAGAGAGAGAAGGAGGGAGGGAGAGAGAGACAGAGACAGACAGACAGACAGACAAACAGAGACAGAGAGAGAGACAGAGAGAGCGCTTTGTAGTGTGTGTGAAATAACTAGCTGGTGAACAGAGTAGAATACTAAACTTAGAGTTAGGAGGAACTGAGTTCAAATTCTTCCTCAGTCACCGAACCTTTGTAAACCTGGGCAAGTCAATTCACTTCTCTCTGACCCAGCTTCCTTATCTATAAAATGGTGATAATAAAAGCATCTATCTCACAAAGTTCTTGTAACAGTCAAATGAGATGTCACATGCAAAGCTCTTTGCAGTCCTGGAAGCCTTCTATAAATACCAACTATTATATAAGTGCTAGAAATTAAATGTTTCCAATTTTCAGAGTTTCTGAATATGTGTAAAACAATTGTTTCCATGTATAATATACACAATACGACACAACACAAACCACACATTCATACACACACACACACACACACACACACTTGAACAGAGCATTCAGGCAATGTCTTGCCTAGATACACTGACACTGCATTTGCATTTGTGAATTGAAAATGATTTAGAATACTATAATTTGGAATGCTTAAACTATAATTTTGATATTGGAAAGTGCACAGTATTCTTATACAAATCATTTTGGATCCATGATGCCCCCATGTAAATCTAAAAATGAAACAGATAGCTTCAATAGTTTAAAATGTGATTCCTATATCAACCAATGTGTCAGAAGAGTATGGTATTGTAGTATTACACCACTGAATAAAAGCCTTTCCTGAATTTCAGAACAAAGGTGTGTATGGAAGGAAGAGGTACTAAAGTAGAACCTAGAAGGTTCAGAACCAACAGTTTTGGGCCTTGAAAATTGAGCTTCCTTAAATGATGACAATGTAATCCTAAAGTTATAAAATTAATGAATGGAAAGTCAGATGTGGACTGGGGAGATTATTTTTTCTATTCTCCAAACTTAGAGGAATATTTCTTAAACTGTAACTATATCCTGAACCATAACTTCACATGAAAATTTACACTGAAAAATATTTCTCTCTTGACTAGTAAAAATTCTACCTTTACTCTCACTTCCTTGCTAAGACACCACTGAGGCATTATCTTTCCTACAAGCTTTTCTGGGCTAATGAGACAGCTTTGTGAGGGAAGAAGATGGCATTGGCAATTGTATAGGTTTTACAAGAAGAAAGCTTGAAATCTCCCCAAAATGTATTTTTGGGGGGCAACAAGAGAAATGTGCAAAGAAAGAACAGAGATTCTTTCAGAAAATCAGATATGTCTACAGTACAGATAAAATGCTGTTAACTATAATGGAGTAGTAGTGGTAGACTTTTTCCCCTCAGCTGCTAAGGCAAGAAGGTGAGAGCATCCTTTTTCTTACTCCAATTCTCTACCAGTCCATCACTATATACAGAGATGTTTAATTATTTTTTTCTAAAGCTTTCTGATCACTTTACACAGACCTTTCAATGCACAAAGCTATTATTGTTTCTACTGTTGTTAACACTGATTCATATAGATAAGGGGTGACCACAGATATGCTGAATGAGTGTAAGTGCCACCTCATTATTAAGGCTGGCTTCTCTGAGGGTATTTTTTACGCATTATATTTCACAGAATGTACAAGCTAAGTAGTATAGGGTAAAGAGCACTGGACCTGACATTAGGAAGGCCTGGATTCAAATTCAGCTTTATGAACTTCCTAGCTGTATGTCCCTGGGGAGATCACCTAATTACTGCCTATCTCAGTTTCCTCATCTGTAAAATGGGGAAAGCAGTAGCATCCCTTGCAAGGATAGACTCAAATAATATCTGTAAAGTGGTCTGCAAACCTTAAAATGCTGCCCAAATAGCCACTGTCATTAACAGCTAGGATCCTCATGTTTAGGCTTTGTGTCAAGTGACCTTGCTGGGGCAATATTTTAATGATCTGTTTATTCTACATAGGTTTCACAGCTAAACTTCCAAGGTCAGAAACAAATGTAAACCTTAGTTTACTTTCACTTTACTTCCGTAAAACCTGAGCCTGTCGCATTTTTATTTGTGGTAATCACCTGTGAGATCCTGGAAGTCGTTTAAGGCTAATTGTGTCCCTTTTCACTCAGTCTTAAGAGACAAGAGAGAAAGAACAAGGGAGGGAGAGTGAGAAGAGATGATTAAGGAAGATAGTAACACCTCATTCTGCTATCTTTTTACTATGTCCATTGCTAGTCAGGAGAGGCAGGAGGATGAGGATTCTGCCAGGATCAACACAGAAAGCCAGGGTCACAACAAAAAGAACTGGGCAGATACCTTATCTGATATTCCAATAATGACACCAAATGTGTCATCATTGGATTTCAACTAAGTTATCACTGGACCAAGGGATGCTGACTTGATTGATTTGGGTAACCAATCAGAGAGAAAAAAATCATTGAAAATAATCATAACAATACTTCCCATTTGCCTTATGCTTTACTGTTTAAAGCACTTTTATCTTTGTTAGCTTGTCATCCTGTAAAGAAGACATGAAAAGTATTGTAGCCTACATTTTATGCACAATGAAACATTATCAGACATAGGAAATAGTTTCCCAGAGTGGCTTGGCTGGTAAGTGACAGAGCCAGAATCAGAACCCAGGATTTGTAGTTTCTTATTCAGTACATTTTCCACAGACTTGTAGCTCCTGACTTATAATCTTATTATCCCTGAAGGCTCATTGAGTTATTGGAAGGAAAGAGCAAATCTAGATGTGCAACAAATGTAGTTTTTATTTTGTTTAGTTCTCAATCTGTAAAAAGAATATCAGGCATGCACACACACACGCACGAGCGCGCGCACACACACACACACATTGCATTTTCCCCAAATGTATGCAGATGGTATTGAGAAAAGAAAATAAAAATTCATCTAAAAGTAGTACTGAAATTATCATAATACCTTGACTAGAGTATACTTTAAAGTTTGAGGAAAAAACTGGCATGTAATCTAATTTGCACCTCTGTGAGGTATAATCCGTAGGCATTATTAAACATATTTATTTTACAGGTCAGTACACTGAAAAGATTGATTTACTTCCTAGGGTCATACCTGTGATGTGTTAGAGGTTGATTCTGAACCCAGGTCTTCCTAACTTCAGGTTCAACACTGTATCCATTCAGCAATACTTTGTGCCTCTCAGTTTAAAAAAAAATAAAAAATAAATACCATTTTACCATCATGAATTTTCTCAGCTCATGGATATTAGTAGTACAATGACTATAGGGAGGAGGGTTAAGTCTGAAAGGGTCTTTTTTTAATGTTTAACAAATGATTCTTATAGTGATATACTATACTATACCACACTTGCCTCCCATTACATTTCTGCAGGAGTGAGGAGATAAAGTCTTTTAAAGAATTGATTCAAAACTCAGAAGTTGTAGCTACAAGATACGCATACATGCATGCATCCACACACACACACACACACACACAAGGCTTCCTAGAAGGGATGTCCACTTTTAAAATGGTGCCCTCAAAACATCTCTCTTTAGATTGACATCTATGTCATTCCAATTTCCATTCTGAAAAGAATAGCAGGCCCCCTTTCAAAAGCAGTGGTAAATTTCCCTGGGTACTGCAGGTTCTTGTAGGAGACTAAAATTGACATGTTATTCTGGCAACAAGCAATTTTTTTGAATAATCAGATCCTGAGCACCTTTCTAAAGTGGCGTCAGCAGGAATGTGTTACAGCCGAATTGCTCAGTGTCAACTACTACAAAATTTATAACTCATTCGGTGAAGGTGAAATCACTTGTTTTCCCCACTCTTTGTGTACAGAGAAAGGAACACTTTCTAAGAACTATGGAATCACAAATATCAGATTTGAAAGAAATCTCACAGGTCATCTAGTCTAAGTTGGATTTCAGAAGAAATCTCTACTATAATATTCAAAATGTGGTCTTCTATTTTCTGTTTGATGATCTCCAGAGAAGAACTGTCCACATAATAAGGAAGCCAATTCTACCTTAAGGCAATTCTAATTGCTATAAAAGTTTTCTTTATCTTTCATTCACATGAATGACAGCCCTTCAAATATTTAAAGACAGCCATCAGGTCTACATGAGGTCATCTCTTCTTCTGAGTAAATACCCCTATATCATTATGTTATCCTTATATATTGTGGCTTCCTGTCTCCTAATCATCTTGGTCACCTTTCTGTGGATCAAGTCCAACTCATGTTATGAAATGAACAAAAATATCCAGATATAATCCAACAAGTGTTAGATCACACATTTTTAGTTAAAATAATTCATATTATCACTCAGGTAGTTTTTCACCTAAACTGTGATCTGCGCATGTTTTTTATATAATGTACTGGATCATTTAAACTTTTAATATATAATTCATGTTTCAGGCAACTCTCAGACTACAAGTTATATTCTAATTGCTAAACTGCATCAGTGGAGGAAATGTTCGCATTGAATTTTCCACATACTAAGATAAATAATACTTACATAACTAGAAGTAAGAGAGAGATTATAGACAACATATATAGATATATATACATACATACATTATATATATATAGATATATATATCTATATATATAGAGAGAGAGAGTGCATACTCTCAAATATTCAATTTAATACTATGGAGTCATAGATTTGTTATGGGTGAAAGATGAAATAACTGAGGAAATAAAGGTTTGAGCCTCCAAGCATATAGATTTATTAATTTTAACAAATCAGGACCAGCTTCCTCAGCTTGCCACTGGACCCCAAATATAGGAGACAAATTTTATGCATTAAAAGAAAACAAAATATATTAACAAGGATACAAGATTAGATGATCTGATGTCTAATTAGTATAAAGATTAGGGACTTTCTGAGTTGGAAAAGGAAAATGCAAGCAAGTATAATTCCCTGATATAAGAAAAAAAGAAAAGAAAAGAAAAAGTTGCCCTACTCCTCCAAAGCATCTGTGCTTAATCAAAAGAATATTGAAACAATAACTGATTGATCAGTACCAGAGCCAGTCTTCAGATAAGATATATGGATTGCTTGAGATGTATAATTGTAAGAGAAATCCTTACATTAATCTTTAGATCTGACCTGGTTTCTGGTGAGCATAAATTAGGTCCTTAGTTAAGGGGTTCTAAACAACAGGTTAAGGTGGCCCAACTTCCCAGCCATGAAAGTCTAAGTTCAAACAATGCAATGAAATTTTCCCACAATTTTCAAAATTATATAAAGTTTTTTTTTTTTTCCACAACAGAAATGGGATTAAGATTATAATTGAATAGAAAGGGTACTCCAGAATGGAGTCACAAGATGGAGTCAATGCAGTCCACTCAATTCCCACAGTTCCCTCAGATTTGCATAGTCCCTCTAAAAACACAGATCAGATCCCATTCATACTTGTCTCATTCTATTTAGCTTTTATCCAAGCCCTATAGGTTGTCCGCAGGAGATTGACCCAGCATATTAAGGGCTTTTAAATAATGCCAGCTACTCATGAAGCAGTCTCTTCATTCACATATTATTCCTCCCTCTTAACCTTTTACCGGGCATTTTTTTCATCATTCATTTCCCTGGTTATGTCACTTATTCCATTTTTTCCTTGTAGTTCTTCTTATATATTTTAATTTCATTAGATTAAACTCATTATTTCATCTTATTGAGAGTATTCTTAATATCCCAACTCTTTCATTCATCTTATTTTCATAAACTATCCTTATTATTATCAGCTATCATTCTTGACTAGTTATAATCTTCACTTTAAAAAAAGTAATTTACATGTGACTTCAAAAAAGTCATTGACAATAATTTTGAACAGACCAGGAACTAAGAGAGAATGATGTTTGCTTCAACCGTATATAGATAATCCTTTGTTAAAAAGCAGATGAGCAGACCAGGAGAAATAATATGTATTATTGAAAAATTTTGAATTATCCCCCTCAAAAAATGGCATACTATGTGAATCTTATACATAAGCAATATAGATATAATTCCAATGGTTGAAGGCACTGGAAATATTTAGTCAAATTAAGATGAGATTGATATGAGGAATAATACTTGTCCTCAAGCGTTTGGAGGACAACCACGAGGAAGAATGATATTGTCCTTGAGGACAGCAGCAGAAGCAGTGAGGGGTAGAATTTACAAAGAATTAAATTTAGCCTCAGTGTTAGGGGGAAAACACACACACACACACACACACACACACAACACACACACACATTCTGGACAATTAGAGCAGCTTAAAAGTGGTATGAGTTGCATGAAAAATTAGTAGGTTTCTTCTCCTTGAAGGTCTTCAAGCAGAGGCTGGAAGACCATTTATCAACTGTGTTATAGTGGAGATTGCTTTCCTATATAATTTGTATCAGATGGCCACTGAGTCCTCTTTCAACTCTAATAATTTGAGATTTTAAAGGATTTCTCTTTTTTTCCCCCAAATCCTTCCTGTAGCACTCACCTACCATGCCTGAAATGCCTACTTTCTTTCTTCCTTATGACACTGAAGGGACTATTGAAATGCACATATTATCTGGAAGAGAGAAAGTATTATGCTTTGTAGAAACCATTTGCTCCTTAGTCTGAAAAGAATTATTAGGTAAACCAATCCTTGATTGTCCTTGCTAGAGATGATTCCTCTCATTATCATCATTACTGAATTTTTGCTTGTACTCTACTCTGGACATCATGTTTCAAAAAGAATTAGTTATTTGTATATGCATCTTTATCCTTTCCTGCTCCAAACTTTTTGAAGGCAAGAATTTATCTTTTTCTTTTTACAACTCTCACCTAATATGCTGCCTTATACCAAGAATAGGAACTTATTGGATGTTTGTGGAATTGAAATGAACTTACACAGACCCTGAGAGGATAAGTGTGTTTGATTTCGTCTTCCATTCATTCCCCTTGAGATCAAGCCAAGGACTCTGTGGTTCTTTATTTGTTTACTCAATCTTTCTTTGCATCCCAGGACTTAGAGCAGAGACTGACAATTAATAAATGCTTCTTGATTGATTAAAAGTAAAATTCTGGTCCAGTTAAGGAACGATTGTCTTTCACTAGTCAAGTACAAAGCTTCGTGCAGGCATGTGGAGGTAGAAACAAAAACAAAAACAAAGCACTGCCAAAATAAGAGGCTGAAGGTCAAGCTGGAGAATCAGATGGAGTCACTTTACCAACAGAGAAAACAGCAAAAGAAATCAGAGGTTCAGGAAAAGTCAAATACGTAAAAAGTGTAAGACAGAGATAAAGCCCAGAAGAAGGATAGGAGGCATTGGAGCTGGGGGAGTGAGCACTCTTAGAAAGGCTGAAAAAGCTAAGTGGTGACAAGAAACGAAGAATCATTAAATGACAACGTACCACACTCCTTTGTGTGCTGTATCACATAGTCCCTTCGTGTGTTACCTCTTTTTAAAAATCTTTAAGTGTCTGTTGCTCTCTATTCAATAAAGGCATTTTTGATATTTAGATACAGTTTATTTAGTTTAATTCCATGTCCTTTTGGTCAATTACTTAAACAATCTTTAGAAGGGCTGACTGGGAAAGGAAAAGTCAGTTCATTTCAGCAAACATTGAAGTGACAACTATAATCTAGGCATGGTGTTGGGCACTTGGGATTCAAAAATAGAAATGAAGTGATCCTGGCTCTCAAAGATCTTCTCTTCTACCAGGAGGATACAACAGGTATGTTAAAAAGTAAATATAAAATAATATGGAATGATTTCAAGATATAAAATACCAACACCTTTGGCAAGAGGGAAGGATTGGATCAGAAAAAAAATAAAACAAAACTAATGTACGACGTAGTCTCTGACATTCAAGTAGGTAAGTGGAGCAGATGACAGAGTGCGGGGTCTGAAGGCAGGAAGACCTGAGTTCAAATCCAGCCTCAAACACTATCCTCCTAGGTGTGCGACCCTGGGTAAGTCACGTAACCCCTTTTGCCTCATCTCCTCAATTATACAATATATAACGAACTGGAGAAGGAGATGAGTATCTTTGCCAAGAAAAACCCCAAAGGGGTCGTGAAGAGTCAGACGTGACTAAAAAATGATTAAATGACAACAACAATAAGCACCTGATGGGCTGTTTAAAGAAATCCAGAGGTTTTATAAGACAGATATGAGGACAGAGATATTTTCAGATGTGAGGACTACTTGTGCAAAAACAGACTTCAGAAATAGAGTTCCCTTTATAGGGAAGAGTCAGCAAGGGCGACAGCTCCTTAAGAGGGGAAAGTGTATCTTCCTTCTTTCTTTCCTCCCTCCCTCCCTCCCTTCCTTCCTTCCTCCCTTCCTTCCTTCCTTCCTTCCTCCCTTCCTTCCTTCCTTCCTTCCTTCCTTCCTTCCTTCCTTCCTTCCTTCTTTCCTTCTTTCCTTCCTTCCTTGTTCCTTCTTTCCTTCCTTCTCTCCTTCCTTCCTTTTGTATTTCCATTCTTTTATTCATTCTCTCTTTCATTTTCTCTTTCTTCCTTTCTGCCTTTCTTTGTATCACTAGAACTTAGCACAATGTCTGGATCATAGTAAATGGTTAATAAAGGTCTGTTAACATAATATGAAAGAATGGTATGTGGGAGCTAAATGGTGGAGGATTTTAAATGTCATGCTATGTTTTAAATATTTTATCCTAATATCAATAGGGAACACTGGAATATTAGAATATTTTTGAGGAGTGAGAGATAGAATATGTGCATGAGGTGGAGAGGGAGGAGGGGAGAGAGAAAGAGAGAGAGAGAGACAGAGAGAGAGACAGAGACAGAGAGACAGAGACAGAGAGACAGAGACAGAGAGACAGAGTAGAGACACAGAAAGACAGAGACAGAGAAAGAGAATTTTCTTATACCTAAAAGCTTTAACAGTATCAGGAACTGTCCTAAGGCCAGGGGAAATGAATATAAGCAATCTAATTGTTCCTGCCTTCAAGGAGCTTACATATTTAAACAACCTCTAAAAGGAGCTAAAGAATAAAGTGAGATAGGGAACTGGAACTGGTGGTCAAGAAATGAGGTGGAGACCAGGATGTAAAGTCAACTGCTGGAAGGATAAACATCCCCTTTTGTCTGTTATAATAGCATTTTAAGATAATTCAAGAAGCAATACTAGATTTTAGCAATACAAAAGCAAATATAAAATATAAATATGAAATTGCTCCTATATTCATGGAACTTTAATTTTAGTGTGTTGATAGAGTTATCTATAACAGATCCATTCCAAAGCAGTGTTCATAATAGTTGGACTCTACTATCTGATTCTTAGGTGATTAGTAGGACCAGAATTTTAAATATATACAGAGATAATCAAGAGCATTAAGTACTATCCAAAAGGGACATCCTAAATAGGATAATTCCCTAACTAAATACAATCAGAGGAGTGATTTCAAGTATCCAGAGAATGATCATGAAGTTCTAGGGAGGTCACAATAGATATAAGAAATTGACAGGAATGCTGAAAAAGGCAAAATTATGGATTATGACCAAGAACAAATATTAAGAGTCTCAAGATTATACTAAGGCCACTCAGAATGTGTTTTCTTTGGTAACCCTGTCAATGATATAAGAACCTTTGGAATGTATGGGGTGTTCATCAAGGACTAGTACCTGGCTTGCTGAGGCCTTTTCAGGGTTGCTCATATACCTTTGGTATCCACCTCTCACCCAATTCTCAAATATAGCTCCAAGAAACTGCAGCAGGAGAAGCTGCAACATGGTGGTACAACCACCTCAGCAGACAGATTTCATCAGAATGAGGCTTCAAACCTATTGCTGAGTTAGAGGGGTGTTTACCCCAAGCATGTGAAGGCTTCCCCAGGTGGATGAGAACAATTTGTTCCAACATCCATGAAGATGACTGAAGCAGCACTTAGAGCTTGGTCAGACATCAGATATGCCAACGTCATCCCCTGCATCCCAAACCATACTTTTGACTTTTGTACTGCCATTGACATTAATGACATGAATGAAATTAAATGAGAGAGTGAGGTTGACAACTGTACAATTCTGCCTCACTTAAATCCAATTAATAACGCACAAGTCAAGACATCATCCATTATATAATTGCTCTTCTTCAGAAACAGAGGACAAATAACTACAATAGGAACCCACGGATATTAATCATAAGGAAGAGATAGCTGATGGAGGAGAGGGCCATTGACTTCTTATTTCATAACCTGCAGATACATGCTTTAAAGATCAGCTAGTCCAATATCCTCATTTCGCTGGTTATGAAATTGAGTCCCAGAAAAGGCCAATAACTTACCAGAGACCAAATAGGTAGGAAGTACTAAAGCTGGGATTTAAACTTAGGCTCTTTGCCACAAAATCCAGTTCTCTTTTGGTATAAAGGTATCCCAATATCTTCTAGAATCAAGATTTACTTTCCAGTGCCTAAAACTTGGAAAGAAGGCCAATATAGTTATCAAAAGGAAAATTCTTCATTTGAGCTTTCACCTTGGTTAATGAGGTAAAACTCAGGATGAAGAGATTTAAATTGAGTTTTTTACAAAAATGTTAAGATAGTAACATGCTGACAGACTGCTCCCTGGAGATCAGAGATGGCTTCAAGGTGGGGCCAGCTTTTATTGGTAACTTTCATAATAAGATAGGCCAATATCAGCAAAGGCAGTCGGGCCCTTCTATCCCAAGGTAGCAAGCTTGAGACGATTTCTAGTAGGGGTGTAAGACAAAGAGAAGGTATTGCAAAAAGCTGCAAACTCAGTGTCACCTTTCCCAACACAGCCTCCCCAAACACTGATTGATAAGCAGGTCTGGGAATGATAGATCACTGGGTCAATACAATTGTCAACCAAGTCCATACTAGATGAATGCCTCAGCAAATCCACCTCTTTCACCAACGTTCTTTTCAGTACACCACTTTTAAAGAGAGAATAATAGTTGATCTGTACCCTTCCCAATCCCCAAGTTTATCAGGTCTCAATGCCAGGCAGGTTCTCCCACCTAATTCCATGAAATAAATGAGAAAAGCAATCTCTGTTTTCCTGATATCAGTACCTCAATAGAGTTTAGGGTTCCTGTATAGTGAGATAAATATCCCTTAAGTATTTTCCTTTTCTGGAGAAACAAAGATAATTTTTAAAATCCTACAACAGTTTCTGATATGTCAGAGGTCAATTTCGTGTGACACAGTGTGCTGATTATGTGAATTGTAAGGGTATCAGAGTAAGTTATCACTTGACATCACTGTTACTTGGAATTTTGATTTTATCTTCAGAATTTTCCTTCTATAGCATTAATCCTCTCTCCACTCTGTCATCAGTGGCTTTATCAAATAGTATGACTTAGTTTATTTTGTAGACCTCAAATTTTGTTTTGAAATAAAGACTTATCCCCCCATAGAATTCTGACAGTTTTGTTCATATGAGAATTGATTGTTAAAGTTATTGTGGAAATTAATTTAAAGATGTCTATCTATTAACAAAACTGTAGTCTGAGAGTGTATTTGTCATTCAAAACCTATTGGATCACACTGTGATCCACTGTAAAAACAGACTCATTCCACAGCAACTGAAGGTTACATTTGGAAACATTTATTTGTTTTTCCACCGCATCCATAGATAAATGTGTGTATTACACTTACTCTAAATAAATGCAATGAAAATGTACAACTGCTCTCCAATTTTTGTAGTGAAAAGTACTTGAGAAATAAATATTAAAATCCTCATTTTGATGGCCAGCAACTCTTCATCTATACTTATTAAGCCTTCAGGAGACTGGCTCTGAAGGGAAGTGCTACCATAGTAACCCTCAGAGGGAGAAATTATCCTCTGGTCTACAAGGACTTACAGCTGCAGGAACAATGTCATTGAATTACATCTTCCTTTCCCTGCTTTAGCAGCAAAACATATGACGAAAGAGAGAAATTATATGAGTAAATATGGTCCTCTCTCAAAGAGACCTCAAGTCACTTATTGGAAGTTAAAGCTCTCGTAAATATATATATATATATATATATATATATATATATATATATATATATATATGTACAAAAAAAGGATAATTTACTCTTCTTTCCTGTTAATAATATGTGGTTGCTGTAACAATAAGCTGATCGCCTCAAAAATTCTATAAAATTCCCTGTCCAGCCCAATCTATGGGACATAAGGAACCTGGAAGATCCTACTAGAACTTCTTTAACAGCTTCCAGTTCTAGGCACAAAGAATATAGGGAACTTTCAACAGAGATAAAAACCAGTCTGATAAATTTAGCAAATATAAAATGATCTAAAACTCTCTTCTTATGAATTTGACAGTGTAGCTTTTTTACCTTTAAGTTCTGCATGAATGGGAGATATAGAAATGTGCAGCATGACTTCACCTTTAAAAGATGCTTAGATTAGGTCCTACTTACAATATATACATGTACATAAAAAGAGCATTCACATATAAGAGGGATTCCTCTGATGGGTAGCTCCAGATGTAATATTAATCCTGATTCTGGTCCATTATACACACATGTATGTGAATAGGTATATAATGGACATATGTAATATGTATATATATATATATATTTATATGTAAATATGTTTCTATATCTGTATGTATGTTTATCAGTATAATGGTATAATGTATGTAAATATAGAGATTATATACTAGCTATATAGTTATATATATATAATATTTATGTTATATATATAATATTTAAAACAGCTAGTATTTATATATCACTTGAAAGTTTTCAAAGTGATTCATGAATATTAGCTCATATCCTCAGAAGAACTCTGGGATGTAGGTTCTATTATTATCACCATTTTATAGAGGAGGAAACTGAGGCTGACTTGTTCAGGCTTATATAGCTCAAAAGTGTCTGCTGTCATATGTGTACTCTGGTATTCCTGACTCCAAGTTGAATGCACTTGTACACTATGTCACCTAGCTGGTTCATATTTGTATTTGTGTATATATGAATATATGTGTTCTTGTGTATGTGTTGGTATGGAGAGAGAAAAATGGAGCCAGAGACACAGGGAGAGGACAATAGAGATGCAGAGCAAGAGAAGAAGTGTAGCAGGGAGAAAGAGAAAGAAAGAAAAAGTCAGAGAAACAGAGACAGAGACAAAGAGATAGAGGATGAGAGATACAAAGAGACAGAGAGAGGGTGAAGGAGGGGGGAGACTCAGTGGTTTATCTTACCACTCTAAAGGATTATTTTGCTTTACTCTGTCATTTTCCAGTAGGATTTCAGGGATACTCTCCCACCAACCTCAGCGCAGTTCTCATAAGGCCAATGGGCTACACACAGCAGCTCCTATGGATATGCATGTGTATTTTCAGGGTAAATTTACAAAATGTAAACTCTCTTCCTCAAAGATGAAACCAATATATTTCCAGATACCAGAAAGCTAATTCTACCATGGTAACAACAGATTTTGTACACATTGCCAATAAAGGGAGCATCGCCATGCCCAAGACTTCCCTCTGTTAGGCCTCTTTGCAAACAAGATCCCCTAGGCAAAATTCCACCCTCTCTCACTCACACTAGCTCCTCTGCCTCCACTCTGCCTCGCTCTCTCCTAGCTCTGTCTTATTCTCTCTCAGCTCTGCCCTTCCTGCTCTACCTGTTAGGCAATCAACCATCAGTGTCTTGTGACTCAAGCTGTGGCCTGGGCCAAGCAGGTCATATGGGCCTATTAAGGGGGAGGGAAGATCTTCAAATTCCTTTGCCATTACAGTTTTTTTTTTGGAGGATAACAATTATTTTGTATCTTTTCAAAGAGCAAAACCGCATCAAAATTGAAAGGGAACAAATGCATGTTTTTAAGTGTGGCACTTACCTGATAGTCTGAGCAGGACAAGATTGCCTATCTCACTCCTTTTCTTTAATTGGACTTCTGTAATTGGACTACAAAGAGGGACAGGGATTCTGTCTTCCTATGGTCATGCTGAGTATTGGGAAGCAGGAATGAGTATCATGATGAGTATCAGGCAGCACCCCAATCAGTGCAATGTAATTCACATGCTACTCAGCTCCCATTAATATCTTGATTCTGCCCCTCCGTACCCAGATCCCACTCTCCAATGTAAATAGTAGCAATCTGTCAATTACAAAGGGAAGGGGAATGGCTCCTACTACGGTTGTGGCACCACCACATGGCTTGACTTGATGGCTTCTCTTTGTGTGTCATCTTCTTCCCACTAGCCCCTTAATGACTGGAGTCCCAACAGTTGCCTGAAACCTGACAATGGTTAAAAACACCAAACTAGAGCAGATCAATAGAATCTTCCTCAAGTGGTTCTTCTCAATCTCTGGGTTTGGTCAAAGACAGGCCACACCAGAAAGAAAAACGTGATATAGTGGGAAAGTGGTGTATTTGGAGGCCACGTTTCTATTCCCAAGTTATTTTGCCAAATAATAGAGTTGTTACAACTTAGTACCATTAAGATATTTTCACAGATTCTATTTAACAGATACTTGTAAAGTTCTACTAGGTACAAGAGTCGGCATGACATAGTGAAGACAGCTTTGAAGTTGGCAAAGACTTTTTTGTTCAATTCCTGTTTCTGATACATTCTGGATGAATGAGACTAGACAGATCATTTCCTTTCTTACCCTCAGACAATAGTCTAGCACAAGAATGAGAAACCTGCAGCCTCAAGGCCACATATGTGTGGTCTTCTAGGTCTTCAAGTGCGGCCCTTTGACTGAATGCAAACTCCAAAGTTTGACCTCAAGGATGCAGGTTCCCCATCCCTGATCTAGGATCTAGGATAACAGACTGCAGAACAGGTGATCTGATCAGCTTTGGTTGAGGAAGTTTTATTACATGAAGCTCCCTATGTTAGTCAAATACAGATTTAGTGCCCCCAACCCCCCAAAAGAAAAAGAATCAACTCAGCAATGAGGACAAAGAAAGGAAAACAAAGACATCTCTGTTGTCAATCAGATTACATTTGGCTAGGGAGGCAAGATATGTATGCTCCTGTAAGCTCAATAAAAGATAAAATTGATAGGGGGAAGCAAAAAAGAGATTCAGACAAGGGAATATCAGGTGGGAGAATATGCTTTCAGCTGCAGAGAAAAAGGGAAAAAATAACTAGGTGATAAAACTTTACTAGATATTTTCTTTTTATTTAAATAAATCATCATGGAAGACACTAATTGGCTACAGACAGAGAGCTGGCCTGGGGGTCTAGATGATATATATGAGGTGTGAGTATCAGCAGCTAAGTGGCACAGTGGATAAAGTTTCTCCTCTGGAGTCAGAAGGACTTGAGTTCAAATCCAGTTTTAGACACAGTATCTGTGCAATACTGGGTAAGTCACTTAAACCTCTCTGCCTCAGTTACTTCATCTGTAAAATGAAAAGGAAATGGCAAACCACTCCAGCATTTTTGCCAGCAAAATTCCAAATGGGATCATTGAGTCAGTCATGACTGAAATAAAATAAGAAAACTTTTAACTTGGTTCCTAGAGAGGTCCAAGATTATAAATTGTAGAAGTTGCCAGTTTGTATTAACAGAGGAGTTTCCATATTAGATATTCATTATGTCAATAAAACTAAAGATCCCAAAAATAGCATGAAAGAGTTAAGATTTTAAGACAATCATGTAATCTTTTTGGGCCCCTATGTCTTTATCTATAAAATGAGGAAGTGATCTAAATGACCTCCACATATGCTTTCAGCTATAAGATCCTCTCACCAGTAAATAGCATTGACTATACCAGTATATGGAAATAACTTTTGCATTGTGGGACTTTTTCAACTTATGATTATTTTTTTATTTAGATTTTTCTAAATGGGAATAACTTTTGTATTGTGGGATTTTTTTTCAATTTATGATTAATTATTTTTATTTAGATTTTTCATTTCGAAAGAGGTGCAGTTAAAGTTTAATCACAAAAACTATGGAAAGGGTAAAGAAATTATTTCATCACTTCTAAAAGAAAATAAAACAGGTATTTGTAGTTCATTTGCCAAAAATGTTGTGGGGGTAGGGGAGGACTTAAAGAAGCAAAATTAAAAAAAAAGAAAATATGGTACTTTCTGCAGAATATTGGAAGGAATTTTGTCTAAATAGATAAAATACATTTTTCAAATAAAAAATATAGAGTTTTCCCATCATTTCAGTAGGAAAATTGAGAGTAAATTATAGGAAAAGGTTTGTACAAATACTAGAGGCATTTCATTTGGAAAAATGTTAATGAAAATAAAATATATGGACTTTATAACGTATTGGTTTAGAGACTGACAATAGCAGCCTAAAATGTAGGCAGATGACTATTAAGATGCCCAGTCACTGAAAGCACTGGCATAATAATACCTATTGAAGAACCAAGATGATTTTCAATGAGAGCTTCTGAAAGGCACTCACAATGTGAAAAGATTTCTCAAATATTGTCAGAGTCCAAAATTGTTTTATTAATATATTATTCAGTCTATTGACTTCACAGTCTTATGGTCAGAGAAATAGAAATTCAGAACACCGAGTTGTTTGGAGAGAAAACTGGAGAATGTATATTAGCCAATATGATCATGCTTATAATAACTGTGGCATCATTATTATGAGCATAATATTATAAACTATAAGCATATGCTTGTCATATGAATATGAGTATGCATACTTCATGTCTATGTATATGTGACTCTATATCAGCACATTATGGTATATATAGTGTTGGGAAAGGGACGAGATACAGCTTACGCCGATGTTGTTGTCACCATCTAAAGTTTCCGCCTTAATGCAAAATTCTAATGACCTTGCCTTAGTTAAAGGCATCTTTCCAGTTGAGAACTGGGATGGACCCAGTAAAAACTCTTACCAAAGCTCCAGGAAGAAAAGCACTAATTTTTCTCATTCACAAATCAAGCCTGCCCTCCCCGCAAATGTCAAGCTTCAAACTGAATTCCAGCTCTTAGCAAAACAAGACTGGCAATTGAAGGCTAACTTACTGAAGTTAGAGCTCGATACACTTTTTTTTCTGGAGTGACTGCAATGAAGGGGAATATCATGAAGGTGATGGAGGTTTCACACTCTAAACCAATCTAGTCCACAGGCTTGGATGTCTACAAAAAGGAATGAATGACAGATTCATGAGAATGCAATTACCACTTGCAGGAAAACACCATTCCACCATCATCAGTGCCTATGTTCCCACCATGATAAACCTTGGTGTTCCTCTTTGAGAATGAAGGACAAGTATTATAGCAACTATATCAGAATGCTGGAAGTGGGAGTGGTGCTTGTAAGGACACCATGGGGTACCTGCTGTAGGGATACATTTTGTTCTGTGGAGATCAAACAAAATAGAGA
This sequence comes from Bettongia penicillata ogilbyi, assembly GCA_023548195.1. Classification (NCBI taxonomy): domain Eukaryota; kingdom Metazoa; phylum Chordata; class Mammalia; order Diprotodontia; family Potoroidae; genus Bettongia; species Bettongia penicillata. The sequence continues at coordinate 182,329 of JAJHZJ010000609.1, read as the reverse complement.
TGCAGATGGAAAATGTCTTCACTTTTGTTGGAAAATACAGACTACTGACTTCTACAAAAGAATGTTTTGGGAAGAGATTAAAGTTCCACCCCCATTCCCAGCCCTCCAATCACAGGGGAGAAGAGACTAAGAAAGTTTGGAACATATAGAGTGACTACATGGAACAATGGATAGAATATTGGGGCTGAAGTCAGGAAGATTCAGTTTCCTTAGTTCAAGTCTGGCCTCAAAAACTTACTAGCTATGTGACCCTGGGAAATCACCCTGTTTGCCTCAGTACCTCATCTGGAGGTAAACCAGAGAAGAAAGAAATGGAAGTCCACTCCAGTATCTTTGTCAAGAAGAAATGATGAACAGGAATAATGATCTCTCCATAATCTGCCTTATTTAGGTAATATGACTATATATAGCATGTGGTTCTGGGAAATCCACTTTAGGATAACTAGATGGCACAGTGGATAGATTACTGAGCCTGAAATTAGGAAAACCTGAGTTCATATCCGACCCCAGACATTTACTAGCTATGTGACCTTGGGCAAGTCGTTTGACCCTGATTGACTCATTTCCTTACCTGTAAAATGAGGTGAAGGATAAAAATGACAAATCATTCTAGTGTCTTTGCCAAGAAAACCCTAAATAAGGCCAAGAAGCGTCCAACTAAATAAAAACAAAGGGTATTTAAACATGATGATAAGATTTCAGTTTCCCAGTTTATCTTGGGAGGGGCAGATTGTTCTGTGGACTTCAAACTAAGTAGAGTTACCAATGGAAAGTGGTGAAGAAGCTGCCATGTTATGTATGGACCTTAATTCCTTCTGTGCCCTTGGATGTAGTATATCTAAGTGATTTAATTTCATTATTCAGTAAGTATCACCTCCCATTCCACTCACTTATTTTTAGTTTGAATTCCCTTTTACCATTTCTTGCTCTATACTCCTCAACCAAAAGACAATTCTTATTGGTAGAAAAAGCAGAACCAACATAGAAATGGAATAACTCTGCGTGTTCTTATGTTTTGCCCAAATTGCCCTATATTGCCCTCTTTGACCTTTCTCTTATTCTCCCCAAAGTAACATTTGAATGAACATTCTAGGTTTTCTTTAGCATTCATAGACAGTCTTATCCTGAGTGTTTATGTCCCAGATAGTTTCATAGAACCATGACATTTTGGGGTGGGGGGAAGGGAATGGGGTGGATGGAGTACAGCTTGTGTGTTGTTCAAAATCCCAAGTTGGCCAAGGAGTTTCCTGTGTGGCCACATCAAATGAAAACGTCAACTTGTCAGTTCAAGTGTGCCTCTGCTAAACAAAAGTGAAACAATGTATGCCAGTTTTATGATCCATTGGCTTCCGGGCAGCTCATTTGAAGTTCAAATGCATTCTATTTAAACTTTCTAATAGTTGAGCCACAAGTTTAGAAGAGTGCATTTTCAATCCCGCTTACAATGTAGCAAAGGACATCTGACTCTGGTGCCCAGAGACCCTTGACATTGGCAGATTATTTGGAACAGAGAGGATCTGCCTGCCAGTTTCCCCATATAAAACTGCCAACACAATGTAGTCCAACTCTGTAACCTCAAAAATTCCAGTTCCAGTAGCCTCTTGAGAAAAATCCATCTATCCTGCCAAGGTTTGTTGTGATGTTTGGAAATCAACAAAGCACAAGTGAACATGAGCCTCATTTCCATTCCATTTCTGACTCACTCAAGGGAAGTGGATTTCATCTCTCTCCAGAAAAACATCCAACACACTAACTCAGTGGGCTCCCACAGCCTCTTTTCCCACTTTGATCTTCATGAATGCTGGTTTTAAATTTTGTTGTGACATGGTTGATGATTAAATGAGTGAGCATATAAGTTTGACAAACCATAAATCAATAAATAATTGTAAGAATGAAAAAATATTGGAGTGTGATTTCACGACACCTCATATATCTGCATTTGTCTGGGCAGGCTACAGCCCTCCCCAAGTTGTTCTGAAAATCATCTTTTACACCTGAGTGAGGACAAAAGTGGAATTAAGCTTGGAGTTGGAAAGTTGTGGCTAAGAACTTTTTACATACAAGCAAAGCACTTTATATAGATGGCATAACTGGGAGAGTATGTTACTAACTATGAATGTAAATGAAAGTCATAGGTCATAAAACATGAGTAAGAATGCTGGTCTTGGATTCCCAAGATTTGTGTTCAAGTTTGGTTCTGTTATTTAATAACTGAGTGATTTGGAGAAAATCACCAATCCTCTGGACCTGTTTCTGCATTGATTAAATGATGTAGTTTGGGCTAGATGATTACTGGGATCACTTCCAGTTATGACAGTCAATACATTGATGAGTGAGTAGATAATTAAATCTCAGCTTAGGTAGGTACATAAGTGATTGTCTCTTGTCCTGATCTGTAACACTTTTGTTTAATGTTAGTAGAATGTAACCTCCTTAAAGCAAAGGGTTGATTCTCATTTTGCCTGTGTATGTCTAAACTAAAGTTGGGGAACCTGCACTCTGAGGTCACATGTGGCCCTCTAGGTCCCCAAATGTGGCCCTTTGACTGAATCCAAACTTCACAGTACAAAACCCCTCAATAAAAGGGTTTGTTCTATAAAACTTGGATTTGGTCAAAAGGCCACACCCAAGAACCTAGAAGACCATATGTGTCCTGGAGGCCTCAGGTTCCCCTGGTCTAAACCCTAGCACAATGCCTTCCATGGAGTAGATATGTATTTTTAATAAACATGAATAAATGATTATTGAACTAAATCAAAGTGCAACTTTCCCTTCTTCAAGCTAGTTCTGCCCTCTGGACCCACAGTGAACAGTTCTAATTCCTTTTCCATATGACTGCACTTCTAGTACTTGAAAACAGCTATCATGGCCCCACTATATCATCTCTTCTTCAGGCAAAGCCTTCCCATTTCATTCAGCTAAAGAGGTTTGCCTCTACAGCAAATATGTCTTCAGTCGCTTAATTGTAGCGTCAGTTTATTGATTCCACTCTCACAATGGGCCTCAGCTGGCTCACAAACTTTAGTAGGGGAAAATAATCATTCTTTACGTGTACTTTTTTTGCCATGAAATTGTACAAGTAGTTGGGTGCTGACTCCAGAAATTCACATGGAACCAAGGATGATGTTGAAATTTTTTTAAGATTCTAGCCTTAATCATTCAATTTTCCCCATTCATTCATGAAGATATGAAGCTGGACCCTAGAAATTGTAGATGTAGAACCATTAAATGATTGTAACATTTCGACATCACATATTGATGAGAAATTTAGAGATTTACAGCTACTCTGACAATTTTTCAAAGTCATTTGAAAGAATTAGGTTTTCCCAGAAGCCTTTGCACTTGAGATGTGCATCCTACCTTCAAAGTATCAGAAAGAAGCCCTAGCTCTAGATTCTTCTCTTCAACCTGGTCTTGTCAAATCTTGACTGCAGAGAATATAGGAGATCTTTCCAACTTGTTCCATATATTTTCTCTCACAGCTCAATTTCAGAAAAGGATGATAGCATAGTAGTCAGAATACACTTTAAAAACTGTCAATAGAATGTACCTTTGAGAAAAGGAACTCTTTTTGTTTGTTTCTGTGTTATTTCATTTTGTATGTTAGGGAATGTGTGTGTTTGTGTGTGTGTTTGTATGTGTGTATGTGTTTTCTTTTAGTATCCCCAGCTCATTAGCTATGATTTTGGGTTGCGACTCAGTTTAAGAAGCTCTGAAAGTGTTGAGAGTGGAAAACATTTAAGAAGCCCTGCATAGGGAGCTCCCAGGTAAGGATGCTTCCATCTACCAGGGAAGATTATACATATTCTGAAGCTAACCATCTCAGAGAGTTGCTTGGGGTACTGAGAAGTCCAGTGACTTTTTCTGGATCCCACAGTCAGTATACGTCAGAGACAGTTGAACCCAGGTTCAAATTTCCCAGCTTAGAATCCAATTTTTGTGGTTTAGTAATTTCAGTCATGGCTGACTTTTCATGACCTCTTCTGGGGTTTTCTTGGCAAAGCTGTTGGAGTGCTTTGCCATTCCTTTATTTTACATATGAGGAAACTGAAGCAAACAAGGTTAAGTTACTCTCCCATGGGGCACACAACTACTAAGTCTCTAAAGAAAGATTTGAACTCAGGTAGATGAATCTTACTAATTTCAACTGTGAACTCTCATCACTATGCCTCCTAGCTATCCTCTAGAGAAACAAATTCTCTACCCTAAACTCTAGACTGCTTCTCACAGTGACTAGCACATACAAGCTTACTAAATGCAATTTGCTTGATAGATTATTGCTACATCTCAAATTTTATTTTAAGTTCAAATTCAAGATATTTTTCCTGATTCTTCAGAAGGACACCTTTCCCATTCTCAGACTAGTACTTGGTATTACACCTCTCTGAAGCATATTTATTGAAGTTATCTGTCTTGCAGTATTCTCTCTCAATTAGTCTGTAGTCTCTGTAAGTGAAGAAGGTCTCAGTTTTATCTATAACACGAGGGGGCTGGAATAAATCAAGGAAGCAGACAAATGATGATGATGATGAAGATAATGATAGCAAGCATTTATATAAAGGATACTATGTTCCGGGCACTGTATTAAGTGCTACGCAATCATTATCTAATTTGATCTCCACCACTACCCTAAGAGGTAAGTGCTATTATTATCCATATTTTACAGATAAGGAAACTGAGGCAGACAGGGGTCACCTAGCTAATAAGTGTCTGAGGCTCATTCGAACTGGTCTCCTTAAATCCAGACCCAACAGTCTACCTACTGCTTTATCTTGACACTGCTGTGGATGCAAATATTAAAATGAAAGAATCTCTGCCCTAAATAAGTTTATGTTCTACCTTAAAAAATAAGTACAAATATAAATGAATTTGTAAATACATGTGAGGTAAATCTGGAAAGTAGTAGCTGAGGAAATCAAGAAAGGCCTTGGAGATGGTGGCACTTGAGCTGAATTTTGAAGGGCACTATGGATTTTAAGTGATAAAAGGGAAGAGGAAATGTAATATTGGCATGGAAAGAGGCACAGAAAACATAAACCTGCTTGATTGGAATGTACAGTGTGTTAAAGGGTATAATAGGTAATTAGCCAGCAGGTGTAGGCTGGAGCCATATTGTGAAGGACTTTGAGTGACAGAATGAGTATTATCTTAAATGCAACAGAGAGTAGATGGAGTTTTTTTTTTTCTTTTAAACAGGTAAATGATAGAGTCAAACCTGAGCTAGCATCTAGAGTATGAAAGCTGGTAAAGACAAAAATAAATTAAGATTTGGTAATCAAAGGAATATGGTTGAATGTGATAAGTAAGGAAGAGTTGAGCCAGGTTTTAAACCTGTATAACTGGAAGTAGGATAGTATTCTTGAAAGAAATTGACAAGTTATGCAATTTTTTTATTGTTTGCTTTTTGGAGGGGTGGATGAGTCCTCTTTGGGGCATGTTAAGTCTTAGACACATAAGACTCATGTAGATTCAAATTTCTAATAGACAATTGGTGATGTGAGTTAGGAAAGAGCTTTGAGTTACACATATTGATCTGAGTATCATCTACATAAAATGATCATTAAACTCCTGAGAGCTAATAAGATCAATGCAACTGTACATAGAAACAGAAGAGAGACTAGGCCTATGTTGTAAAAAGATTTTAGAGGAGAAGAGTGTGTGTGTGTGTGTGTACATATATATATATATATATATATATATATATATGTACACACACACACATAGGACAGCTAGGTGGTGGAGTGGATAGACCACCAGTGCAGGAGTCAGGAGGACCTGAGTTCAAATCTCCTCAGACACTTGACACTCACTAGCTGAATGACCTTGGGCAAGTCACTTTACCCTAATTGCCTCATCCTGGGTCATCTCCAGGCATCCTGATGAATATCTGGTCACTGGATTCAGATGGCACTGGAGGAGAAGTGAGGCAGCCCTCCCTCACTCAAAAACAAAAATCAAGTGCAAGTCGTGTCATCATTTCTCTGATGGCATAGTCTTCTTCGGCAACGAAGGACAAACACACACATACCTACATATATGTATACACACATATATACACACATACACTATACATGTATGTGTACATATTTATATATGTACACATATATACATATATACATACATATACTGTATGTGTATATATGTATACTTGAATACATATATACGATTTATAACAGCACTTTTTGTAGTAGCAAAGAATAGGAAACTGAAGGGGTGCCTATCTATTAGGAAATGGTTAAACAAATCATTGCAAATGAATGGAACATTATTAAGCCCTAAGAAAAGAAAACATGGATAGTTTCAAAAAAACCTAAAAAGACTTTTTGATCTGATCAAGAATGAAGTAAACAGAAAAGGAGTTATATAATAATTACAACATTATAAAAAACTGAATTACTTGAGAACTCGGATTGATGCAATGGTTACAAACTACTCTATAAAACTGATAATGATACATGCTATCCCCCTCCTGAGAGGTCATTCCAGAATGAGGAATTTTTGGACACAGAAAATGTAGGAATTCATTTTCCTTGGGTATGCAGAGTTGTTATAAGAACTTTCCTTTCTTTCTTTTTCTTCCCAGGAGGAAAGGAGTGGGACTTCAAAAGAGGATGAATTGGCAAAAAGAAAAGAAAAACCAGAGAAGAGGACACAGTTAAGTACCTTAGTGCATACTCGCAGTAAGTAGGGAGTGTATGGTAAAGCAAAGGACACTCTCAAGGGATATTTAAACAGATAGGAAGAGACCCAGGAGAGAACAGTGTCACAAAAAACCCCAGCAAGGAGACAGTCTGCTAGGGGAAAAAGTGATCAACACTCTTAGCTGCTGCACAAAAGTCAAACAGGGTGAATGATGATTAAAGTTTATTGGTTTTGTGATTTAATTAATGCAGGTTACTTTGGAGAGGGCAGTTTAACTTGAGGAATGAGATCAGAATTCAGATTGTGGGATGGCCATAAGTCAGGGAAGAAGAAATAGAGGTAATTCATGCAGATAAATTTTGTCCCTCCTACCCCAACAATGTTGTCTGAGGAATGGAAAAGATAACAAGATTCAGGAAAATAGAATTCAGGAATCTAGAAAGTAGGGATTGTTTCATTTGTATCCCTAATGCCTAGCACAGCCTATGACATATAATAGATAATTAATTATTTTGATAGATTAAAAATAGCTTGAGGGAATGGTAGTGTCCAATAAGGTGTTTTGTTTTGTTTCTTTTTTTTTTTTAAAGGAGGGAGTGAAACCTAGGTATATTTTTTTAAGCAGCAGAAAAAAAGAGAAAAATAGAGAAATCCCCTACAATTCTAAACCTATGGTCCTGTGCTCTTACTTTTATCTTAGTTGAACTTTGTCAAGTTAAACATTGTCAAGCTTAATTAATTCTTCTTCAAATGTATTAATTTGAAAGCCCTAAAATCATATAGTTATCTATGTAACTAGTGAAAATTTTAGGAGTCAAAATTTTAAGTACTTGCTTAACCTTGGGTAAAGAAGTATGTTACCCAAACTCTTAAATTTTTGAAGGCTTTCTTTTATTCATATCTAGGTGGTCCACGCATCTAGACTCTCTCTAATGTTTAGTAATGTATTGTTACTTCCAGATGACTTTCAAATAGCAGAGGAGGTATGGGGTGGGGATGGTATTACTGAATAAGCATTTATATAGTATCTAAGGAAAGCTGAGTATCTCAGAATTAAGCCTTATGAATTGTGGTACTCCAGAAGGATTTCAAAATTTGCTTGGACAGCAAGGAGATCAAATCAACTCACACTTAAAGAAAATGATTCAAACTGGTCAATGGAAGGACAAACACTGAAACTGAAGCTTAAATTCTTCAACCACGTCATGATAAGACAAAAGTCATTGGAAAGACCCTAATGTTGGAAACGATTGAAGGCAAAAAGAGAAGGGATGACTGAGGGTGAAATGGATAGATAGTACCACGGAAACAATCAAGTTAAGTTTGGACAGACTTCAGGAGATACTGGGGTTTAGGAGGGTCTGGTGTGCTATGATACATGGAGTCACAAAGAGTCAGATATGACTGAATGACTGAACAGCAACTATACTTTACAAACGCTATCTCATTTGATTCTCATGATCCTGAGAGGCAGAAACTATTATTTTCCCCATTTTACAGCTGAGGAAACAAAGGCAAATAGAGGATAAGTGCCTCGCCTGAAGTCACATGTTAAGTGTGTAGGGCTCATTTGAAGTCAGATCTTCCTTAGTTTAGGGCTAGGGTTAATATCCATTCCACCACCTAGGAGTCTGAGACACTTACTTCCTTCATATTGCTTTAAGACTTTCAAAGATCCCCATATGCTATATATTATTGTATGATTCAACCCTTCTGTGCTCTGTGGTCGGTAGGTGGGTAGAGTAAGTATGAGTACAAGTATGATTACACAAATAAATTAAAACTTAGAAAAGTTAAACAACTCATCTAAAGTCATATAACTATGAAGTGGTAGAGTTAAGAAATGAATTTTTATCAAACTTCAAGTTCAATGATATTCCCACAGCATCATGGTTATAATTTGGTATACTATATAAAGATGTGTAGTCATTAAAACTTTTTATAAAGTTTCATAAATACTCTTTCTGTTCAATTAAATTTTTCCCAATAATATGTCTATAATATCCAGTTATTTTAGGTTAAACCTTAAAGAGATTGAAAACCTTCTGGAGAATGCTCATTCCATTTTTTTCCTTGATTTTTTAGGGGTATCATTTATCTTCTTTAAATTTTCATTTTAAAGAGTTAATGTTTTATGTCCTCATCATTTTAATGTAATGGAAAGAGCATTGAATGCAAAGGCAGTGAAGACATGGGTGTAAATCCTGCTTCTACCACTTTCTAGCTGTATAATCATATATATATGTCACTTCTTTTTGACAGTTTCTTCAATTGAAAAATGGTGATAGTCTCACTACCTAAGCTGCTGCTGTGAGATTAAAAAATACTGTACATGCAATATTTTATAAACCTTAAACCATTACATACATGGCAGCTTTTAATTTGACTTCAATGGGAGAAAGATAACTCTCAATTCTTCCATCTTCAAAGCAAAAATTAGATTTGAAACATATCTTACTTCTTTGTACTGTACTTTAAAATGAGAGGGCTGGTTGGACAGTAAGGCAGATAGCTTTGAGCTGTAGTGTTCGATTTTCTGGGTTCTAACACCCTCCCTAAAGTTTCTACCTTTGTAACAATATCTGTTCTGAAGGACCCTCCAGCTCTATCAATTTTTGGTCTATTTTGTAACATTTTATGCATCCCATTCAGTTTTATCTATGAGATTGCAGATGAAATGTAATTGATAAAAAATTTTTGAAGACTTTGAACTAGGATTGATTACTGGATAGTTAGCCTTCCTGTTACCAAGAAATTCTGGCTATTACAGGGATCAAAGTTAAAAGACATGATGTAAGGTGAGAGTTCTATTTTCTTGCTGGTTCCTACAAGCAAAACACAGTAAAGGACCCTTTTCCATATTGATTTAGCTGCAAAGAAAAGTCCTACATGCTTTGGTTCTTTAAGTTGCTTTTAACTGTTCTCATCATTTTGATGTACTGGTTTTGGGGAACTGAACTGATGACTGCTGTGGATATATAGAGGTAGAAGAGCCATTCAGGGTTTGCCACTTCTGTGAAAAGCAGAGAGATGGTTTGGTTTATTTTGTCCAACTGGCACTACCCCGAGTATCCTAGGGAGAGAAACTCTGGCAAAGAAAATAGGCAAACCATGCCAATTCTTAGGTTACGCCATTGAAATTGCCATGTGCCTCCCATCTCACAGCAGTATTTTCACACTCTTTATGCCATTAATTAAACTTCTTTATCCCCCTTAGAGCTTTGAGGAAACATACATACTTGGGTGTTCTGAAGTACTTTTGATGGAAACAAGAACAATCAATTTCCAGCTCTGGATATTCTCCCTGCCTAAGTTTATTCAAGGGAAAGCTGGGCCAGGAGACTAGAACACTGCATATTCAATTCTGTCACAGAGTTGAATCTTTTGGGGAATAGTTACATTGGTTCTCTGTCCAGACTTGGCAAATGCATGGCAAGTTTATTTTCCCCAGAAAATTTCCTTCTCTCACATTCATGTGAGTTATCCAGTGGTAACTAAATTTTCTCTGAATAAATGAAACCTAGAATGTAATGATATGCTTCAGAACTACTTATAATGCTGTAAGGATAAGGTCATATGGATTCATATCTCTTCAGATGCCCATGAAAGTTGTGCCATTATCAGAAATGTCAGCAATAGTTAACTATTTGTTTAGGAGAGGGAGGGAGGGTTGGGAGAGATACAACTCACTGCAAGGAATCACCGACACATGAAAGAGTTCTGAACTTTGTCACTGGAATGATTATTCTCTCTAGCAAAATTATAGTTCCTTGAACAATCAACACATAACCCAAAACCAAAGGTCCATGTGAATATTGCTCTTTTTCTCATCTCTTATGTTTTTGCTGTCTGAGCTATTTGCTCTTAAATATGTGACTGCCTAAGCATCATGGCATAAAGTATTTAAAAAAGAACTCCATATTGGACACATAGATATGAGTCATTTTACATAACGTTAAAAATCGAATTAAGAATTCAAAATACCTCTATGTGACAATCAATGAAAATTTGAAATTATATTAAGGTATTTGATGGTATGTCATATTTATTTGATGATGATAAATATAATTTACCTGTTCTACCCTCTGTAAATGTAGTTCACATACCAAAAGTGAAGAGTCTTTCACAGACAGATTTCCTTCTCCTCTCCATTTTAATGGTGCTAATACTATAATATTTTAGAGTTGGAAGGCATTCCATTGGCTAGCTGGTTCAATTCATGCCCAAAAAAAGTATCCTAACTGCAAGTGGTCACTCATCTTCTACTATAAGGCTCTCATTCTACTTTGTGAATGTGACTGATTATCAAGATGTTATTTTGTTTTGTTTTGTTTTGTTTTGAGGTTGCTTTCTTTGACATTGTTTCTACATTTGCATCATACACCCATTACTCCAGGTTCTAACTTCTGGGCAGAAAAAGAACATGTCTCATTCTTCTTCCTGATGGTGGCCAAATAACTGTCATGTGCTCCTCTTGGATCTTCTCTCCTCTGGCTTAACTATTCCCACATAATTTATCTGGTCCTTCTGTGGCATAGACTCAAGACCGATTGCTATCTTTTTGCCATCTTTTGGATATTTGTCCTGCTTGTCAGTGTTCTTCCTAAATTTTGGCACCTAGAGTAAATACAAAACTCTAGATATCATTAGGCCAGTGCAGATTATCACAGGACTATCACTTCTGTCTTTTTACAAGCTCTATTTCTTCTATTACAGATAATTATGATATTTTTATTGCAATTGATATTCGTAGATATGATTTTTTGGCTATTATATTGCAACGTTGAATCTAAAAGCCTTAAACCCTTTGTTTTGGACAAATTTCTACTTAATTACTCTCCCATATCTTGCAATTGTGAATTTTTATCTTGTTTTTAACCTATGTATAAGATCTTATATTTATCACTACTATATTTCAACCTTTTAAGACAATGTAGATAAAAACAAAACAAGATTCAAAGTAAATGGGCAACAAAATGTCTATGTGGGTATGTTGAATGATGACCTAAAAATTACAGAGATAGTCAATTGATATCATGGTCCTTCTAAATTTAGCTTTGAGTAGTCAGTAGTTTGGATAGTCTAACTACTGAGTACTATTTAGGTTCCTTTTCTAGCTCTCAATTCAATCAGCATTTGAAAATGAGGTAAATGAAAAGGAAGGCAAAATATTAAGTTATTTTCCCTAATTCTATAACAATTATTATAATTGTAGCCAAATATACCTTAGATTTCAAAGCATTTTCACATGTATTACTCCAATTGAGTCTCACAATAATTACGAAGCAGTCAGGGCAGGTCTTATTATCATCATTTTATAGATGCGTGAAAGGATGAATGAGTGAATATACAAAGAGATGGATGGATGGAAAAGCATTTATTAAACCCTGCATTTATGCCAAGCACTTTACTATGTGCTAGGAATAGAAATACAAAAAGGGAAAAGTCTCTGCCCTCCAGAAACTTACTTTAATTAGAAAAATACCACACATATAGGGGAGTTGTGACCAGGGTACATTATTTTGTATTAGGAAGTCACAGGGATATTAAGCAGAGTCAGAGAGGAGTAGATTGCCAAATCCTTTTTAAGAATAATATCACTGAGTTAATTACTACTGAAAGAGCTCAAGGTAGAAAGGATGAAAGTAGAGATAGGAGGTGGTTATGGGAAACACTCACTAGTTAAAAGGGTAGAAATCCAGGATAAGAGCAGGATATAGTGGTTATTGAAGGGCGCAGGGCATGAAGATGATCCTTTATCAGCAAAGTGTCTTGTCATATGAGGACTACCACCAATCAGGTTTACCATGAATGTAGAAGGACAGTAGCAACATGGGAAATTCCAGGATAGTTATTTATGGGGAAGACTCCTCAATCAAGATGAAGGAGGGCTGCAGAGTAGGAGCTGAAATTAGACCTATCATGAAGAAGACTAAAGAGTAATAAATAGAAAGTTGGACCTGGTTCAGGCAATTGATAGAGATGTGTCATCAATGAGGAGCCCAGGGAAATGGAGCAGGAGAAGAATAATGTGAAGACCAGAAGTTCATAGACTTCCAGAGGTCAAATGAGTGGCAAATGACAGACTAGAACTTAGCCAATTTGACTCTTCATTCCAATGGTGTCAAACATAAATAGAAATGGTTCCCTACAAGCCGCAGATTCACAGGAAACAACTCATTAACAGTATTCATTTTGTATTGCATTTTTTTAATAAACATTTTACATTTTAATCTGGTTTGGGAATTTTGTGGTATGAGTTTAACACTTCTCTTTTACACTATGCCATATTGCTGACGGCTTTTGACAGTAGTTACTGTGGATGCAGTAAGGATAGAGCATACTTAGGTCACATAGCAGATACAGTGCCAGGCCTGAAGTCAGAAAGACTCATCTTCCTGAGTTCAAATCTGTCCTCAGACACTTACCAGCTATGAGATCTTGGCAAGTCACTTAACCCTGACAGAAAATCATGAATCTTTCATAGAAAAAAATAATAATTCAGTTGAGTAAACACTGAAATAAAGTATTTAAAAGAAAGATTGCTGTTGCTTTTGTATTTGTCTTCATTTGGTTTCTAACAAGAAAAAGAGTTGTATTTGTCTTTTTAGGAAATTAATTTCCATTCCTATATAAACCCATTAATTTCTTCCCATAACTTTTTGTAATTATGCTATAAATATTGAACACCATAAGGAACTGATGTTTTCATTGGTAAGGGTGGTCTCCACTGAAATAAAATACATCTCCTGAAAACCTTAAGAAATTGTCTTCATGATTTGGTTGCTTTGGGGGGCTTAAAAATATACCTCATCATCAGGTCCATATTTTTTTAATGTCTCTCTATATTTAACAAGACTGATTCATTCTAAACCTATTTTCAATGTCTTTTTAGCTCCAAATGCCATATAGGAATTTGAACTGAGCCTCTATGAGCATCATTCATAAGCCATAATGAGCACATTAGGACTTCCACAGGAGATACAAAGTCATGATGTACTTGAAAGATAAGATAATACACATTAATTGGTACTATCATCTAAGAGTGGTGGTGTATTCCTGTGGTCCCTGCTGCTGGGAAGATGGAGGTTGGTAAATCACTTAAGTTCCTAAGTTAAGAAATCATTGTTGTTCAAATGTTTTAGTAGTATCCAAACACTCATGACCCCATTTGGGATTTTCTTGGCAAAGATAATAGCATGGTTTGCCATTTCCTTTTCCAGCTCAAGTTACAGATAAGGAAACTGAGGCAAAAAGGGTTAACTGACTTGCTTAGGGTCATAGAACCAATAAGTGTGTCAGGCTAGCTTTGAACACAGATAGATGAACTCTTCTGACTCCAGGTCCAGCATTCTATCTGCTGTGCTGTCTAATTTACTAGGTTGAACACTGAAGTATGTTTAAAGTCTTTTGGATGTTTGACTAGCAACAAATGGTGAGCCCCTGGGAGTCAGGGACCAGTGCCCAAGGAAAGACTAACTGATGAGTTAGAAACAATAGAGAGAGAAGTTTAAAATGTTCCTGCTGATCAGGTTCATGAGTATTTGCTTTACTTTCAATTTTGGTGACAGAGAGCCTGTTTGGGGGAGAGGCAATTCCATAAAAATTAATTTTAATTCAAGAGATACATAGAAATATAATATAAGAGCATAAGAATTATGTTACCAGACAGTTCAGTATAGTCAAGTTGAAAGAGTACTAAATGGGACAACTAAGTGGAACAGTGGATAGAGCCCTTACTCTAGAGTCAGGAAGACCTCAGTTCAAATCTGTCCTCAGGCTCTTGACATTTAGTATCTACGTGACCCTGGGCAATTTACTTAGCCCTCATTGCCTTGCTGGAACAAAAATCCACAGACTTGTAATCAGAGGAGGAGGCTCTGTCATTGACTAGTATTACAACCCTGAGTGACTTACGCAATCTCTATAAGCCTCCATTTCTTTATTTATAAAACAGGGAAAATAGTATTGGCAGCACATTTCTTACTTTTCTTGAAGAATCCAATGAGATTCTTAGGATTTAAATATAGAAAGAAATTTAGAAATCAAGTCTAAACCTATCATTTTATAGATGAGGGGAACTGGGACTCAAAACGCAGAATTGACTTCTAAGATAACTCTGTCAGTAAGTAGAAGAAGCAGAATTTCAACATAAATCATAACAATAGATATGAAAATGTTTTGAAAACTATTAAGTTTTATATAAACGTGAGACATGAAGGCATAGATGGCATGCTTATCAAATTTCCATATGACACAAAGCTTAGAGGAATAGCTAACATACTGGATGACTGTCAGGATCCAAAAAGATCTTGGCAGGCTAGAAGGATAGGCTATATCTAAAATAAGAAATGCAATATAGGGATCAAGGAAAAAAAGGCATCTATCCAAATTCCAATCTATCTATTGCCCCAATAGAGAACTGTGAAGACTTGGCTACATGTGTTCATACAAAAAATTAAAAGGATGACCTCCATGCAGCCTTCAATCCAATGACGTTAGCCTCCTTGGTGTCCCGTATGTACAATGCTTCATCTTGCATTTCCATTAGTTTTCCCCCATGCCTGGGATTCTGATCTTCCTCACCTCTTTCCCTAGCTTCCTTCAAGTCACAGCTAAAATGCAACCTTTTACATGAATCATTTCCTAGTCTTCCTTAATGATAGTAACTTTCCTCTGTTGATTATTTCCAATTTATCTTTTCATTATATGTAGTAATTGACATTTGATCTCACTTGTTAGATTCTGAATTCCTTGAGATTAGGGTCTGTTTTATCACTGTTGTTTATTTTTCCCCATTTCTTTTTATCCCTAGTGTTTAGCAAAGTGTCTGCCACATTGTAAGTATTTAGTAAATACTTATTGATTTGGTTTGACTTCTCATTGTGGTACTTGCCAATAGCTTAATGTGGCAATCAAAAAAGCTGAGACATTCATAGGATGTATAACCACTGGTATAAATAGGTGGCAAATTTGCTGTTTTTTATACTGGTCAGAGCCCAGTTGTAGCACTTGGTCATTGGGAGAACACCACAAATAGGACCCCATCCAAAGAAGGGCATCTGAGATTGTGGGAAGACTTGAGACTATGTAATGTGAAGAGTTGTGGAAGGAAATGTTAATGTTCAATGTCATGGAGAAAAAATGAGGAGAATACATTAGAAGTCTTCAGCTATTTGAATGGCTGTTCCATGAAAAAGGAAGTTGACTTGTCCTCCTTGACAACCGCAGAACTCATAACAATGGCGGACATTCTAGAGAGGTTGCTCGCCTGGTGGTTGTTACCCTTCATTCTCAAAGAGGACCAGTATGACATCATTATGCCAGAGTCAAGTTCCAATGCTTCCAGTTGTGGTTGATCCAATCAATATGAGCATGGAATGCTCTACCACAGATTAGGCACAAATAGTCCTTGTGTACGTTTGGGGTGGATTCTCCAGATCTTTGGATCTTGTGTTTCTTTTGAGCTACTTCAATTTTGCTTTGCTCATGGAGCATAGCACCTTCTCTGATGTGGGCATGCCATGCCGAATAGTCCTGTTCCAGTGTCTCCTATGTCACACAATCAATTCCAAAGTTCTAAAGAGAGACCTTGAGACTGTTCTTGTATCACTTATTCTGACCACCAGGGAATGCTTGCCCTGTGTAAATTTTCCATATAACAGTCATTAGGCAAGTGTATGTTTTGCATTTGAAAACTATGGCCAGTCTATCAGCGTTGCACCCTCTGAAGCAGAGTTTGAATACTTGGCAGTTTAGTTCTAGAAAAGACTTCAGTGTCTGGTATCTTATCCTGCTACATTATTCAGAATCTTCCTAAAACAATTCAAATGGAAATGATTCAGTTTCCTGGCATGGTACTGGTATACTACCCAGGTTTCACAGGCGTACAATAATAAGGCCAATACAATGGCTCTGTAGACCTTCAGTTTGCTAATCAGTAAGCTCTTCTCTCCCACACCTTCCTTCAGAGCCTCCCAAACACTGAGATAGCTCTGGCGACATGTGTCAATCTTACTATCAATGTGTATGTCCCTGGAAAGTACCCTACCAAGGTAAGTGAAGTTATCCACAACTTTCAAAACTTCTCCTTTTGTTGCAACCAATGGTTCCATGTATGGATGATATGAGGGTGACTTATGGAGCAATGTTATCTTGGTGTTAATTGCAACATTAACACAAGCAGCCCAGAATTGATCTATACTCAATTGCATCTCACCTTCAAAAAGGAGGAAGGGAGGTTTATAACTTAGGGCTAACCTAATAGAATGGGGTCCCTAGGAAACTAATGAATGAGTTCTAATATAATGTAGTACATAGAAAATTATTCTGGGAGTCAGGATACTTGGGATGAAGGATAAACTCTGCTGTAAATTAGCGCCATAACCATGGACCAATCACCTTTTTCTGGTTCTCAGTTTCCTCACTTGTAAAATGAGAGTATTAAGTGGAAAGTACAGAGATGCAAATTTAAGTTCAATAAAAAAAAATAAATTTAAAAAAGAATAGAAAAGACATCTTCCTAGGATTATTCAAGAGTGGAATGAGTTGCTTTGGAGGAGAGTGGTTTCCACCTCTGCACAGTAATCTTGATGTCCATGTTTTGGGTTTACTGTATATACAAAACTATTGAAGTATGGGTTTGACTAAAAGTCTTCTGAAATATCTGCCAACTCCAAGTCTCAGATCTCTCAGACCCTTCCAACTTTAACATTTTTAACTTTCAAAAATCCCTTAAAGTGCTAAAAATCCCTTAAAGTGCTGGATCATTTTAGAGAAGATTCTTCCTCAGGTATAGGATAGATTGTAACTGTCCTTGCTAAGCCTGAGACTCAATTATTACATAATTCTAGAAAGGGGCTAATTATTATTTTTCATCAAAATATATAATTTACTAAAATCTTTTATCAGATACTTATAATATGCAATGTTATACAGAAAGGTGCTACCTGGTAAACAGGCTCCCAGTTGCCATAGAATTTTATGAGAAAGTGAGTACATATTTTTATGAGGCGGCTTGCTTGCATCATAAATTTTAATGGGCTTTTGCATAGGGAAAATATGATTCTGACACTGTATAATGTATACCAAGGCATAGAAGAATACTAAATAATACAGCTAATATGGTGATAAGGGACTCCTCCCTGCCAGTTTTATTATATGTCTTAGTAAAGCCCTTTGGTGAGGTTGCCAATGATCCCACATACCTTTTCCCCCCCATGGTTCAAATGTAAAATTTTGATCTTAGAAAAAAATACTTTCTATAGTAAGGCTATAAATAATGAACCCCATTATTATGTGATTATAAGCTAATTCTTCGATCTGTCATTTAATCATAAAAAACCTGAGAAAATGATTCAAAAATATTGTAACAGGATTACTGTTCTAAAATTTTGCACCCTTTGAATAGCAAAAACAATCCATTAAAACAAAAGAGTCTATTCAAATTTTCTGCTGATGTTTCATCATGAACTTATCCCTATACTTATTCAATGCCAGACATTGGTCTTGAAATTATAGAAATTGTACAGTGGGGTTCATCTTATTAAACCCTCCACCAAAAACAAGACAAAAATCTTATACACTAAGGTATGCTAATGTGCAAATGTTCATACTATGTGAAACTATATCACCTATGGTCATGGACTAATTTTTTGGTAGATCTGGGTTACATCCTTATTCCAGGTCCTGTTTGGCTCTTAATTTGATGCTGATGATTAGGAAATAGTACTGAATTTTGGTTTTTGACCACATCTATCATGTTGCTCAATGAGAAAATTGAAAGGTATTGTCTTTACTCATGAGTAGTTTAGGGTCAAAAGCTTTCTTTTTATTCTTGCTTCCCAGGTTTAGAAGGGGAAAAAAGAAAAAAATGCAAAATTCTGCACTGGAAGTTGACATTATTTACATCCCTCACTATTACTGAAACACACCTCATGCTTGCTCATTCATTTACTCATTCATTCATCCAACCTTTGTTAAATGTTGGCCAGGTGTCAGAAACATATAGTTATACAATAGCAAAGGCCCTGTGCTGCCGTACTTGCTTTTGAGGCAAAGGGGTGATACTATATGTACATGGATTAAGTACAAACGTCTAGAATGGTGCTCTAAAAATCTTGAAAGTGCATCTAATGCTTGAAGCTTTCAAAAATCATTGTAGATTTTATCGAAAAGACAGAAATTGAGCTATGCTTTGAAGAAAGAGAGGAATTCTAAAAGGCAGAGGTGAAAAGGAAGTACATAGTAAGCATAAGTCAGGGATGACATGAATATGTGAAGTTGGGGGGTTAGCACATTGAGCTCAGGAAATAGTAGCCTGTAACATAGAAATCCTGAATGATGTAATGGGAAATTTATGAGAAAGTAGACTATAGCCAAGGACCTTAGTGTCATAAATGTTAGGCTAAGGGGTTTGCATTTTATCCTAGGGAAATTAATAAGCTATTAAAGTTATTGAAAAAGAGAGGTGATACCATCAGAGTTGTTTATTAAGATTTTTTCAACTTTTAAAATTTTAATTCGAAAATTTTGCATCACATTTGAAAAATCTTAGTACAAAAGTTCATTTAATGTTATTTATTTCATTCTGGTTTTTTTGTGACTCTTTTTATCTCAATGTTTTCCTATATGCCCCTGTGTTCTGGATGGGTATTACTGTAGTCTCCCAATGTTTCCTATATATTTATCTCTTCTTGATGAAATGCATACATTCTTTCATTCATTAACTTATTGAAGATATATGTATCTCCTACTGTATGCAGGACACTTTTGATGCTGCTTTTTCAAGTCTAATCTCAAAAGCCACCCCTTCCATCAAGGCTTTAATGATCATCCCAACCAGAAGTGAGAATTGAGTATCTGATCTCATCCCTGCCATCTCTAAGCCTACCTGTCCTGGGTCACTACTTGCCATGTTTTCCTGCAATTTTCCATACTGTACACCCCTAATTTGTGTTGGAGTCCTTCTTGTTCTCTTAGTAATTCTGCAGTAACTGGCATAGTGCATAGGTGGTGCATCTGTTGTCTTTCTTCATGAGAAGTAAAAGTTCTGAAAAGAAGAAAAACCTCCCATTGCCAAGGGAAATTGGGGAGGGTAATTTTTTTTTTAATTTGGAGCAGTCAAATAATAGGAATCTAGTTTAATACCTAATTATTCCCGCTATTAGGAAAGACAAAGGCACTAAACTTTTAAAATAAAAATGCTACACACTTAGAAACCAGTGGAGATCATTGAAAACTTGCAAAAAAGTCAGTTTTTTTCATTCCATGTAGCAATTAGACAGCTGCATTTTGCACAAGCTAAAATTGATACCATGAACATTGTGCCAGAGTGGCGTGAGCTAGAAATAGACTTTGAACAAGAGAGTCGTCCAAAATGCCCATGATAGGGTGATGTAAGTAGCAACCCAGAAGAGATTTAGGCTGAGCACAATCCATGGGCAAAATTTGAAAGAACAAATCAAAACATGAAGACTGTCTTTTTGGGATTGTTGAATTATTTTATTCTTCTGAAGGTGCCATGATTTTAACTGTTGAGTTAATCCACGGGGATGAAGGCTTCTCCACAGGTTCTTTTCTTGGGTTATTCCATGAGATTCATGTTTTCCTATTAAGTTTTCCAAAAGACAGGAATATAGTATAATAGAAAGAGTCCTGGACATGAGGTCAAGAAAGACATGCTTTCAAACTCGACTTCCAAAATAATAATAGTCCCAGAAGAACAGGCTTATGTGAAACAAAAATACCCTTCTGGGTAGCAAGGGGACTACTAAGAAAACAGAATGGCAAATACATTGTAAGAATTGGTCACTATGTCCAATGGTTTTCCTTAAGTGTTTTTAGGCAGTTGGGTGGTATAGTAGATAGAACACTGGATCTAGAAGGAAGAGAACCTGAGTTCAAATCCAGCCTCAGATACTTCTTTGATGAGTCGTCTTACAAAGTCTCTTAATCTTTATCTATCTCAGTTTCGTCATTTGTAAAATGGGGGTAGCAATCATATACACTTCCCAGTTGCTGTAAGGATCAAATGAGATTATATCAAATGAGATGTAAAATGTTCAGCACAGTGCCAGGCAAATAGTAGGCACTTAATAAATTCTTATTCCCTTCCCCTATTTTAGGGGAAAGTTCAATTTGAGAGTTCAGAGTAAAAGGTGGTATTCAAGACTTTATTGTGGTGTAAAACTACAAGTCATCAACACTTGATTTAGTTGCTTCCGACACTTACTAGCTATATGAGCATGGGCCTCTATGAGCATCAGTTTTTTCATTTATAAAATGGAGATCATGGCAACATCTGTCTCACAGGATATTTTTAGGCTTAAAATGAGAGCATGTTTATAAAGCAATCACTTTGCAACTCTAGGACTGAGTCAGAAGATATGAGTTCAAATCAAGTTATTAGCTATGTGCATCTGGGCAAGTTTCCTCAACAATAAAATGGGTATAATAAAAACACCTAACTCACAGGGTTGTTGTAAGAATGAAATGAGATACTATATGCAAAGTACTTATCACAGTGTCTTGCTCATTTCAGGTATTTCATAAATGCTGCTTTTCTTCTCTCCCTGATTCCATTAACAAATTCTAATCTTAGAAAATTCTCTGAGTTTCATGTTTTCCAATAAGACATTTAAGGTACTTTTTACACGGAATAGGATTTTGGAAGTGGATCTCATAAAACTTAGATTCAAATCTTACCTTTAATACTTTCTAGACATGTGACTTTTGAAATGACACCTATCCTCTCAGAGCTTCAATTTTCTCATCTGTAAAATAGGATAATACATATAGGGTTGTTTTAATGGCTTAAATGAGAAAGTGTATTATAAATATTTTGCAACCTTCAAAACACTATATAAATCAAACTTATTCTTTTAATTTCCTCCCAATACTGAATAAATCAATTACGCTCCTGCTCTGTGCCAGTCACTGTGATAGATACTAAGGATAGAAATAGAAAAAAATAAAACAAACTCAACTCTCAAGGATTTCTTCTTGGCTCTTTGATAATCCCACCAGGAGGTCATCCATATCCTCAATAATATTTCAAATGTGAAGTGATCAAGATATCTGGATAAGCATTCAGATTCATTTATCTCAAATATTTGAATATTGACATGTGAAAGAGGAATCAAAAATTCTTTTGGGACACAGAATATGAAACTAGAGAACGTTCTTTTTCTTGGTCCTGCGGTTTTGTACCATCACGAGGTTGCTGTCCATTTTAACCTAGATATCCTATGGGCATTCTGAAATAATTGTGTTCAAAATAGAAATCAAATCATCTTCTGTTAAATCATGATAATCTCTGGCTCTCCTTCAAGCTTCTCATTTTGTATTTCTTATTATAATATCAGTATACTTCTCTCAGTACCCACACTTAGAATCATTTGATATCCTAAAAGCTTAGCCCAGGTGACGTTTTCTACTGCAAGTCATTTCTTAGCTGTTAGTGAATCAAATGTCCAAATTAATAGCTATTCTGCTTGTATGTAGAATAAGGGCTCCATATGGGTGTGAAATGTTTCCATTTTTTGGTTTTTTAAATCCAGTATATCACAGTTTTGAACATAAAGGTACAAATGATAAGTGAATTAATTTCAGCTCTGCACAGGGGGGCAAGTTCCTAAGGAAACAAGGAAAGATACAAATATTTATTAAGTGCTTACTATGTGCCAGACACTACCCAAAATACTTTACAAGTATTTTCTCATTTAATCCTCACAACTCAGGAAATCATGTGGTTTTAGGACCATCATTTTACAGCTGAGGACACTGAGGCAGAGAGAGGTAAAATGACTTGCCCAGGGTAACAGGAACTACTAAGTGCCCAGGGCTCAATTTAAATTGAGGACTTCTTGATTCTAGGTCCAGGGCTATGTCCTACAATTAAAGTTGTCTGACAATAAGAAAGATAGACTGCTTTTGGAGCTAGGAAGATCTTAATTACTCAGACTCTTCAGTCAAAAATGGATAGCCCTTGTCATACATGTTATAGAAGGGATTAATGCTTCAGATGTGCATTGGACTACATGTTCTCAAAGGTCTCCTCGACCTCTGATATATTATGATTATATTCATTAGAGAAGAATTCAAAGTCCCAAAACGAAAGTCTGAGATTAGGTTTCCTGTTACCTATGTAATGTTAAATAGAGTTAAAGATCTTCTCTGCTCACCTGAAGCCCATTAAGGGAAAGTTTTGTTAATTTCAATGAGGTATAGGTCATGATGGCCTCTGGTTCTGAAAAGTAAATACATATATATATGTGTGTGTGTGTGTGTGTGTGTGTGTGTGTGTGTGTACTCAGTGATGAGGTTTTACTTTTACCCTTTGGAAGAATTTTCATGTGCCAGATGAAACTCTGGGTTGCTGTTAATGAGCCCCCTATCCTCCCACCCCACCCTGGCTTTGGAAATCCAAATGTTGGTGCTTCTCTCTCTGGTAACTATATATGTATGTGATGGTCAGACAGTTGGATCTGTCTGTTGATCGGTGATGTATATATTATAGTCAGACAGTTGGAAGGCCTGTCGGTCTTTATTTCTCTACTTGTATTTTCTCTGTTGATGAATGTAATTAAGGTAGATTGTTGACCTCTTAAAAATTGCTTTCCTTTTAGAAAAGCAGATCTAAGAACTTGTATATCTTTATAGCAGGCCCTTCTGTGTATGCTGAGGTGTTTGCTGCTTCACCCTAGTATCCCAAGATGGTACAAATGACAAGCTGGACCCAGAATTAAACAGATGGACCAGAGCATGATGTATGCAATGAACTGCCTTCAGGAGTTTAGTTTAGGTTTTTTTTTCTTTAATTCCCTTATTGACTTCTAGAAATGACACACACATAATAGCTATAATTTCTCTATAGTGTTTGGATGCAAGACAGAAAACACAGGATCTGCTGCAGCAGCAAATGTAGGGAAAAGTAACGACAAGGGTGCTACAAGATGGTGAGGTATGAAAAGGTCACTCTTTATATCAGTGAAATTCACTGAAATAACACTTATAGGATCAAAGCTATGAATCCGAATGGGATCTCAAGTGCCATCTACTTCTCTCTTTTCATTTTTAAAGATGAGGGAACAAAGAGTCAGGGAAGTTAAGTGGCAGATCCAAAGTCATACAAAAATATATGTCATAAATATCAGGGCTAGGATTTGAACTTAAGTTCTCTTGTTTCAGCAATGATATTCTTCTCAATGTACCACAACACTTTCTTCCCCCTTTTTCCTGAGAGTACCCAAAGCAACTGACAGTATCTTGCAAACATCAAGTATCTAAATGTCTATTTAACTGAAATGTAACTAAATTAAAGAGAAAACTACTTAGAGCTACTTCAGAGAAACTCACATCATGAAAATTATATATATATACCATGAATTTATGGAAGAGTTCTTGGATTAATTTTATTTGGAGACTAAATTTGTCAAGAAAGAGTATATTCCAATGCCAAGAAAGTGTTCATTAAAAAGACCACTGAGAACAATACTAGAGTAAAGGTAAAATGCTTTTATTCTTAGTAGAGACATGATAAGAAATAATATGACATAGCTCCTCAGAGTTAACTTAAGATACTATCCTTTGCTGAAAAGATGTTTAGAACAGTGGTATTTAATTCATGTATTAAATATTTAGAAGAAGAAATAGATAGCAAAATTTAGTTATGATGTTACTTGGTTTTCTTTTCAGTAGAAGCTCAGGATGAATGTCTCAACAGGGTCAGATCGTCAGGGGTTTTATCTTCTTCTAATGCATATTATGCACTCCTGGAGACAGAATAACAATGTGATGGAAAAATTGGGGCTACATGCCATATGTTAACACAAAGCCTTTCTTCCTGAAATCTCAGGGAGAAAAAAAATGTACCCAGAATGTTGCATGACAAAATCTCCATTAGTGTTTTATTATACAAATGATACAGTGATTACTCAGACATTTCACCAAGTCCTTATTATTGCCCCATTTTGAGCAATGTCTTAATAATATATGTAATAGCATTTTACCTGTAGTAGTAATATTATTGATCTCATGCCATTAAGGTTTGCAGCATTTTTAAAACCCATTACCTTCTCCTGTATTAGCTCTGCCTGGCAAAAGCACATCACTTTCTCTGTTAAAGTTTGGCAGACAACAACACGCAAAAAAGCAATTCTACCTGCTGTAGTGTCTGTCTGACTACTTGATAATGTCAATCAATAAGTGAATTCTCTTTCCCACAGTCCCTGAAAAACAAGA
Source organism: Bettongia penicillata ogilbyi (assembly GCA_023548195.1). NCBI lineage: Eukaryota > Metazoa > Chordata > Mammalia > Diprotodontia > Potoroidae > Bettongia > Bettongia penicillata. The sequence goes on along the minus strand of JAJHZJ010000609.1, from coordinate 157,444 downwards.
TGTCTGCTACTGATTCAGATGCAAACAAAAAGGTAGCCTCGCAGAGGATATTTTAGCAGTTGCTACAGAGCAATGAGGATAATATGTATTGCGCCTTCTGGAACCAACCTAGATCTCCTTAGTGGTCTTGCATAGGATGGTGGAAGGTCCACTGACCTGAGAATCAAAGATCTCAAGCCCCAACTTTGCTGCTAATTATTGCAAAATGACAAGACTATATAATTAGAAATAATCTAAGAATCTTTTACAGCTAGCCCAGTTTAGAATGGAAAAAAAAAATTCCCGTCATAACATATCTAAAAAGGGGGCATTTGTACTCCTCTTGATTGGAGAGCAGTGATTATCTCTCAAGAAAGTTCACTCTGCTTTTGGATAGTTCTAGTTAATAGGAAATTTTTGTTTCATTGTTTTCCTAAATGCAACCTAAATTTACCTTCCTATAATGTGCACACATGACCCCAATTTCTGCCATCTTTGTGTCAAGTTTAATTTTTCTTCTATTTATTAACTATTAAAATATTTGCAGATAGCAATCATGAAAACATGTATGAAAAAAGTAAATGATGGTGCCACTAAGGGGATTACAGGGATTGGGGGTTTTGAACTAATCACATGTATATAGCTTGTAAAGACTGGAGAAGACATTTTACATCTATTTCACTTCATCCTCATAACAAGTATGTGGAGACAATGCTATTATAATTCCCATCGTGAAGATAAAGAGACAATTGTTCACGTACCCTAATTCTGAAGCAGAATTCAAGCCTAGGTCTTCCTGAATCTAATTCCAACACTACCCAGCATGCCATGCCACCTCAAAAGTAAAGTAGTAGTGGATATAAAATGTCACCTCCTTCAGATGACTTTTAAAGTAATTGTGAGATTTCAACGGTTATTTTCCTTGTAAATTGCTCGATTTCTTCATCTTTCAAATGAGAGAGTTCATTCAGTTAATCTCTAACTCTACTCCCTGATCTTAAATTCTATGAAATCCCACTTAGGTACTGGAGGAGAAAATGAGGCTGGTGACCTTGCACAGCCCTTCTTGACTCAAGTCAAAGTCTACTGCAAGTCATGTCATCATCTTGATGTCATGGTCCTATTTGAGAACAAAGGCCAAATACAACATAGGCAAATCTTAGAATGCACCATGGCTTATGTTTGTATAGTACCTTATGTTTTACAAAGAACTCTGCCTTTGTTTTCTTGTTTCGTTATTCATGATTATTGTAAGCATGTACCAAAATCATTATTGCTGTTATCCAAACAAGGCACCTGTGACTCAAGGATATGAGGTGATTTGGCCTAGACTGATACAATTAGTAAAAAAGAGAACTAGAATTCAAATTCAGACTCTCTTAACTATCAAATCTAATGGCCTCTTTTCAATCTTTATCCTTCTTCAACATTCTGCAACATTTGACAAGGCCGATAATGTTTTCCTACTAGAAACTTGGTTCTCTGGCTTATTGTGACACTCCTCTATCCTGCTTCTGCTATCTTTTTGACAGTTGCTTCCTTCTCAGTCTCCCTGGGTCAGTCTGCTTTCAGGTCTGTTCCCCCAAGCTTCCTTTCCTGGACCTTCTTATTTCCCCTGCTATGCTGTATTGCTTGGTGATCTTGTCAGCTCCCATCTGCTCCCATGTGTTCCCCTCTGATCTCGGTGCCGTTGATGTCCTCATCTATGTATTTAACCATCCTTGGTTTTCTTACCTTGGAGGTCAGATTGTAAAGTAAATAAATAGTATGTATTGACCCCCATTTGGAGAATACTAAATCATGATTATTAGAGCTTCACATCTGTGAAGTTGGCAGGCAACATGGGTGCCTCAGATTCTACTACCTGTACAATGAGGGTCATTCAATGATCTCTAAAGTTTTTTCATGCTCTTCTAAAATTCTATGGTGACAGAAGACTTCTAATCTTTATCTTGCAAATGGTGCTATTTCTGAAAAGAAATTCAGTAGTTGGAATCTATCAGTTCAGAACAGATTGGATTTGGATGCTTGTTTTCCTTGTAGGATGTGCTACTAAGAAGAAATGAAGAAAATATAGGAGCCTGAGCCAAGAGTAAAGACCTGAATGGCAACTCTACAAGACAATTCACTTTCTTTTCTTCATCTAATTTCCAACATCCTCAAACCCCAGAGAGATTCCTATTAAAGCAGGAAATCTTATGAGAATTTGTGAGTACATGTAAGAATCATTTACCCTCTAACAAGAGGGTCAATCAAAGAAGGCTGTGCCTGCTACAAAGGTCTTCTACTAAATTCTCTCCAGAAGTGTTTCCTGGCATCTATTTTTTAGCCAGAAAATATATGAATAGATTGATTGAGAAACATCAGATTTTCAAAACACTTCAAAGCCTCAATTGTTCAGTGTCAAAGATAGCATTACAATCCAGATTTTGCCTAAATCATGTGATTCTCTCAATAGTAATTATTTTCCATAAATATTAGCCTATTTATGAATTATGTGATGAGTAGAAATGGTGATTAATTTAGCCCAACTTCAGGTCATAGTCTGAAATTTCCCATTGGTATAGATACCTTTCTCTACTGTTGTTCTCTCCTGATGCCTTGTTATAGTATACAAGTCACCTTGGATTTTTAAAAGCCAAATCCTCAAAGGAGCCTCCTTCCAAGCCACAAAAACTTTGAGTTTGACTATTCCTGGAATAGTCTGTGTCTTTGATCCTAGAACACTGTCCCTAATTTCTGATTTGTGGCAACAAAATCAAATCATGTACGCATCATAACCTTGTAGACAATGACCATAGCACACAGGGCCCTTCTAGCCTCCACTATCTCTTGAAGTCTGTCCACATTCCTATTTGTTGTTTCCATTACACTGTCTGTCCCATATTCTGCCATCCCCTTTTCTTTTTGACTATAATCTTTTGAAATATCAGGTTCTTTTCCAATGAGTTTTGTCTTCTCATTATGTGGCCAATATATTTAAGCTTCAGTTTCAGTGAATAGCCTGATTAGATAGATAATGTTTATGTATTTAATAGCATTTATTTAGATAGATAGTATTAGGTCTTATATATTTCTAAAGTTTGATTATTTGGACCTGACTGATCAAAGAATCTAGCTGTAAGAATGCAGAAACTAATGATGTTAGAGTTTGAAGGAACCTTAAAGGTCACCTAATCCAAACCCCTACCCAAAGGAAGAATTAACTCTACATGTTCCCAGAAGTGCTTATTTAGCTATTACATGAATAACTCCAGTTTAAAAAAAAAATGTTGTTCTTCTGGTCTTTGATTAAATTTAGTGAGGCTCCCTAATCAAGCTTAATGATATGCTGTAATGAAATCCAGGAGTTTTATTTATTGATCATCATGTTTGTATATGGATAAATACCATTTTAACACCTACCCTCTTGTGTTTATTGTAGAATGATAAATCTGTACTGTGAAATTGACTTTCCCACCTTACATTTCTTCCTTTATTGTTTGCTTCTAATAGCTAGAAATATTTCGAAACTAGATGCTTATGCATTTTGAGTTGTGTATATTTATTCCCACAAATTAACAAAAACATGTTAATATATTATCAGTAAATTTAATAGTTCAGTCAATGATGACTTTCAAAATTTAGATAAGTTGATGATTATAGCTGCATTAGAAAATAATAATAATAATAAAGGTCACTGAATTGTCAACATTCAATTTTAATAATACAGGTATCAAGTAAAGACCATTTATTGAAATATAATATGTCCCAGGCCAGTGTCCTGATAAGGGAAATAAACACAAGCAGGGACTTGAGTGCATCTGGAGTTTCTAAAATTTCTAATAAGAAAAAAGCAGCAGCCTCACATGTAACTATCCTTTGTATTTTCACCATGCTTGTGTTCATTTTAAAGTATTAATTATGGATTGTCTATTTTTTTCTCAGTAGGAATCTGCCTTAGGAAAAACATGGAGAGTAGTACAAAGCAGGCTTTTTGTCCTATGTACCCACATATAGGTGTATATCCACATTCTACCTGAAGATTACCAGTGGGGGAATCAGTCACTTATACTGAGGTAGCCTATTTAACTTTTGGAATATATTAATTGTTCAAAAGACTTTACAAAATGTAGTGTATAAATATATATATATATATGTAATAAAATATGATATACTCTACTATATCACATCACATCAATCACGTCATATTATGTTATTATAATTCTTGTAACCATAATTCTCTATTCCTCTGGGGCTAAACAGAATAAGTCTAATCCTTTTTGTTACCTAAGAACCTGAATGATATTTAATATATTAGCTCTACCTCTGTTTTATGTCAGCTCCAAGATCAACAAACATAGTGTCCATAGATTCATTGTATTGTCACTGATAAAATACTATTGAAATAAATCAATAATTAATGATGTTAAACAAGGTATGAAAGTCTTTAACCAATTTGGAAGGAATAAAATGCTTCCAGCCATTATTCAGTAAACATATTGGGATAGTTTGAAAAAATTCAGCATGCCCTGTAGGGCTTTGCAATATGGCAAATCACTTCAAAACTTGACATCCTCACATTTGCCAAGTCAGGTGGTAGAAGTAGCTCCATTCAATCTTCTGAGTGAGATATACTTTAGTTGACAAGGAAAAAAGAGAGAGAGCCTCTGTCTCTTTGTCTTCTCACTCCCATCTTGAGCAGAGAAGGCCTTGTGAAATTTGAAAGGCGAAAAGATGTGGATTCCCATAGGTATCGATATCCCAATAGGCATTGCTCCTAGAATAGATGTGGTTGATGTCAGGGTCTACATAAGAAATAAAGGACAAAATAGAAACCTCATGGAAAGGCAGTGTCTCTGGAAGGAGCCCAGCAGAAAGGTATATTATACCTAATGAGAACTTAATGAGGACTACATGCAGTAAGGCTTTTCACCAATGAGCAGTGAATTGCCTCTTGGTCACATGTGATCAAATTTGAACTCACTTTCCCTTTGACTCCATATGTACCTGTGGGAAAGAGTGTTTCATCATTTTGTGGTGGAGTAGATATTTTGTGCCAATTATTCTTTCTTTGTTACCTTTTATAAATGCCTGATTCTAAAGATAATTTACTCTAGGAGGATAATTGACAGACAATTGATAATTGGTAGTCAGTGGGGGAAGAAAATTGATAATCACTGGGTTAAGGAAACCAGTATGAACTCATCTACCATAGTATGAGAGAAAAACAAAAGCAAAACTTCCTACCTCTCTGTGTTGTCCTTAAAACCCTGAGTGGATAAGCAGTACTTGAACTCTGGGGACCCAGTATGCCAGTGTAAATGGGGGTTAGGGGAATAGTTCCACAGCTTGTTAGATGATCCACTTGGCCTTTCCTATATGAAAGGTTAGGCCAAACTTCTTAGAGTGATTTAAAGGCCTGATTTAGAAGGCTTAGCAGTGTCTCAAGATTGTTTGCAATCAACACAATGCCACTGGCAATAAGAAACATCTGGTTAGAAATTACCATATATAGGGAATTCTTTTACTTCAATTTCACACTAGATTTCCATGAAAATGGAAAACAACATTGTAGAGTGGATGCCTCTCTGTTTCATGCCTTGCTTGCTTGGAGAATTATATAATCACAAACTTTCAGAGTTTGAAGGAATCTTAGAGGCCATCTAGCCCAGCCTATAGTCTGAAAGAAATTCTCACTACAATCTCTACTTACATAGATGGGGCTTATAGGATTATTGATGTAGGGCTATAACAGGAGTGTGCTAGTAAATGTTTAATAACTAGATCTTTGAAAAAAGTATGCACTTCTAAATTTAATCTGCTTTAAATTTAATTTTTTTCATTATATTCTTATGCCTAAATGATCAACAGAAAAATAAATTGAGCCCCAATTGTAGCGTTTTCTGATTTCTGATGTGAAAATACTAACACTGAAATTTTGACAATCAGCTCTCACAAGCAACATAGGCCAGCTCCAACACATTACTGGGAGCTCAGTGATTGTCTCATCCAATCCCTTCAACTGACTGATGAAGAAAGAGGCTCAGGATGGCCGAGGGACTTGTGCAAAGTCACACATTTAATGAGTGTTCATTGGGCTTGCTTGAGCACTTCTAATGAAGGGGAAACCACAGTCTCCCCCTGGCAGTCAGTTCTACTTATGTATAGTTCTAATTATTCAGAAATGTTTTCATAACACCAAGTTTATATTTGTCTCTCTGCCACTTCCAAACGTTTTTTTTCCTGGTTTTACAAAGCAAGCCTAATCCAATTCCCAAATAATATCCTTTCAATATTTGAAGATAGCTCTTGTGTCTTCTTAAATCTCATTTTCTCATGATAAATATCCCTAATTCCTTTCATCTATCTTCACATGACATGGACGCAAGGTCATTTTCTAACCTGATTGTGTCCCCATGGATGTTCCTCAGATTGCCACGTTATGCCCTAAATTTGGCACTGAGAACTTAACATAATACTCTAGAAGAAGTCTTCTAAGGCCAGAATATTTCATGAATCTCACTTCCTTATTCTTAGATATCTCCATGCAACCTATTTCAATCAATCAACAAAAGACAACCACAAAAGCAAAAACCCAAGCATTTATTAAACAGCTACTGAGCCAGGCGCTGTCTTAAGCACTGGGTAAATAGAAACAAAAGCAAAACTTTCCTTCCTTCAAGGCTCATACATTCTAATTGAGAAAAGGAGATCTACATACATAAGAATATACGAACATGGAAAGTAAAAGGTAGTTTAAGAAGTGAGTGACAAGCCACTAGAGAATCAGGAAATATTAAATATGCAAGGTAGTAGTTGACTTGAAATTTCAAAGAATTTATTGATCCCAAAAAGAAGTAGTGAAAAAGGAAAAGGCAATGCATAGAAAAGTATAGAACGAATGATCTGGAGTTGTTTATAAAGAATAGTAAGATGCCCAGCTGTATTGGACCATAGTGTGTGTGGAGGTGAACAATGCATTATAAGGTTGGAAAAGTAGATGGCATCCAGTTTATGAAGCGCTTTAAATGCTATGTTCAGTTCAGTTGCTTTTATTAGTGAATCCAACTCTTTATGGCCCCATTTGCGATTTTCTTAGCAAAAATGCTGTAGTGGTTTGCCGTTTCTTTTTCCCCTGGATTAAGGCAAATAAAGGTTACACAATTAGGACAGATTTGAAATAAAGTCTTCTGACTCACTGCCCAGCCCTCTATTCTGCACCACCTCGCTGCTCTTTAAAAGCTTTGTAGAGAGCTTACATTTGTTCCTACAGGTAATAGGGAGACACTGGAGTTCAATGAATATGGGGAGTGGCATGATCAGACTTAAGCTTTAAAATGGTTGGTTGTTGTCCTTCATCTTCAAAAAGGACCAAAATGACATCACCATAATAAAGTGAAATTTCAGTGTGCCCAACTGTGGCTTATCAGACCAACATGAGCTTGGAATGCTCTACCACAGGTTGGGCACAGATAGACCATGTGAATATTTGGGGTGGATATCCCAAATTTGTGCATCCTGCATTTACTTTATGCTCTCAATTCTACTTTGCTCAAAGAGCACAGCACCTTTTCTTATGTGGGCACACCACACTGAGTGGTCCTGTACCAGTGTCTCTCATGTTGCACAGTCAAATCCAAAGTTCTTGAGAGAGACCTTGAGAGTGTCCTTGTATCCTTCTGGATAATGTGATCACCTGCCCCATGCGAGTTCTCCATAAAATAGTCTTTTTGGCAAGCATACATTTTACGTTCGTACAACATGGCCAACCCATCGGAGCTTTGCTCTCTGAAGCATAGTTAGAATACTTGGTAGTTCAGCTCAAGCAAGGACTTCAGCGTCTGGCACCTTATTCTGCCAGGTGGTCCTCAGAATCTTCCTAATGCAGTTCAAATGGAAGTGATTCAGTTTCCTGTCATGATGCTGGTAGACTGTCCATGTTTCAATGTTTCATAGCCATACAACAATGAGTCAGCACAATGGCTCTGTAGACCTTCAGTTTGGTAGTCAGTCTAATACTTCTTCTGTCCCAGACTTTTCTGCAGAGCCTCCCAAACACTGAGCTAGCTCTGGCAATGCATGTATCAACTTATTTTCAATGTGTACATCCTTGGAAAGTACACTACCAAGGTAAGTGAACTTATCCACAGCATTCAAAACTTCTCTATTTGTTTTAACCAATGGTTCCATGTATGGATGGTGTGGTGATGGCTGATGGAGCACCTGTGTTTTCTTGGTGTTAATCATTAGGCCAAAATTAGCACAGACAACAGAGAATTTATCTGCGCTTTGTTGCATCTCAACTTTGTTGCCTTAAAATAATCACTTTGGCAAGTACAGTAAAACCTGGTTTTATGAGTAAACTGGTTTACATATGCGTCACTGCATGAGGAAAAATTTTTTACAAAATTTGTCTTGCAGGAAGAACAAAAATTCACAGTATGAACATTACGTTTGGATTTGAACAACTCATGAAAGGATGACACTGAACTAGAGCAATGTTTATTTTTTTCTGAACCTGTATAGGATTGCATGCAGTCTCAGAGACGGAAGGGGGAGGGAGAGGGAGAAAATTTAAAACTTATGGAAGTGATTGTTGAAAACTGAAAACAAATCAGGTAAAAAACCTGTCAAAAACAAGTGTCGTTAGATCAGAAGCAAAAAAAAACATGTGGAGTCAAAGGGGAAGTAAGTTCAAATTTGATCACATGTAACAATGTTCTTATAGAAGGAGATTCTCCTTCCAAGTATTAACCCGTCATCCTTCTCCTCCTCCCACTCATCTCCCTCATACCAGGCACGACTCTTCTCAAAGATAAAGTACAGGTTAATTTATATTATTTTCAGTTTATATTGTGTACTAATCATTACTATTTTATTTCAGGCTCATTAGGGACAAAAAATTTACTTAAAATTATAAATAGTTATTTTTATGTGAATATTTTTGGAGATGTGGTACTGATCATCTGACTTTATATTATTTCCTATGGGAAAATTAGCTTTGCAATACAAACAAATTGCATTATATACAGAATCTAGAAATGAATTAAATTCATAAACCAAGGTTCTACTGTATATGGAAGAGGAATTAGAATCCATGGATATATAAGAAGAGAGACCAACTAGAAACCTCTTTAATAGTTCATTTAAAGGATGATGAGAAGCTGAATTTGGATGGCAGCTATGTAAATGGTAAGAAGTTGACATGAAAGAGATGTGGAGATTGTAATGATAAACTATTTCAGCTGATTGTATATGGAGGGTAATAATGAAGGGTAACCAAAAAGATGTTGCTTAATAGTAATATGAACAATCAGAAGAAACATGGGTTTGGGGGAAAATATAAGAAATTCTGTTTTGGTCCTGGTGAGTTTGAGATAACAACATGATATCAAATGTGAAATGTCCAGTAGCAAGTTTGAGATGTGGAACACAGGAAAGAGAATTGAAATCAACCTATAGATCTAAGAATCATCTGAATGAAGATGATAATAGGACCCATAGAAGGAGATGAAAACACCAAGTCAAAGCGAAGAGGGTCCAGGATACAACCTTTGGTTATACTCAGAGGTAGTGAGTGAACTATCGATAAGGATTTAGCACACACTGAGTGAGTGATCATCCAGGCAGGAAAAAAAAAAATAGAAGAGATCATTGACATAAAGAGCAGGAGGAGAAAGAATCCAGGAGAAAAAAATCCCAAATGCCCTCACAGTTAAGAAGGATTAGGATTTAGAAGAGACCATTAGGTTTTACTGTTAATTAAGAGATCCCTGGCAACTCTGTGAGAATGCTTACACATAACTGTTGAGGTCAGTTTCTTTTGGACAGTCTATCCATCCCACTGCCGATTCATATTAAAGTTAGAGTCAGTGAAAACCTCCAGTTATATTTTTTTTTAGACAAAGTCATGTCTAAGTGTGCCTCCTCCATCTTGTCATTGTGAAATTCATTTTTAAATACAAGTCTAATAATTTATATTCATTCCTATTAAATTTCAACTTCTTATATTCAACCCAATGCTCACTGAACTGTCAAGACTTTTTTAGATCCTCACTCTGTCATCCAGTATCATATCTATATTGTCCATCTTTATATTAGATACATATTTGATAAGCATGCAAGTTATGCCTTTATCAAAGTCCTGATGGAAATATTAAATCATCCAGAATTAATAACAATTTCCTAGGATCTTCCCTGGAGAATCTTTGGCAAGGTGACATAGAATCTAGTAATTCAACCAGTTCTAAATCTAAGTAATTTTATGGACATACAGTCCATATCTTTCCATCTTTTCCACATTAATAGTACAAGTTATTTTGTCAAAAACTTTGATAAAATCTAAGTATATCATAGCTATAACATTCTCCTCACCTACCAGTTTAGTCACCTTAATGAAAAGGGAAAGATAAGAAAGGAAGGCCTGTCTGCCATGACATATTCTTTATGAAGACATTTAGCTTTTGGTAACCCTGCTTCCTTTTCTAAATCTGCACTAAACATCTTTTTCAGTAATGTGTTCTGAAATTTGTCATAAATCAAAGTTGAGCTTACCAGCCTATAATATGCAGATCTTACTCTCTTCAGTTTCCCGAAAATCAAGATATTTATCCTTTTTCAATTCTGAGGGATAGGTCCTGTCCTCAACAATATTTCAGATATCAGTCAGTGACTCTGAAACTCTGTAGATATAGGACATTAGAGTAAGGCATCTTGAATTTATGAAGAACAATTGGAAATATAGTACTATCCCATTACTTTTCCTGGGTATGAACTTTCCGTTAACCATTTTTGATCTTTCCTTTTCCATGTAAAGATCATTCTCCTTGGCAACAAAATAAAAACAAACAACACAAAACAAAATAAATCACAGAAACAATCAGAAAGGACCAAGCTTGCCTTCTCTCTTGAGATGACTTAGTGATCCATCCACCATCTTTGATCTTTGGCTTTCCCATTGATATGATTTTCAAAAAGTTTGTTGTCATCGTTCGGTGTTTTCTTCCTCTCCAGATTTAGCTCATTTTAAGCCTAACGGTGTTAATGCTTTTCTTTTCTTGTACTTCGTCATACTTAGTATCCCACCAGTTATGTCCCCTGGCTTTCATATTCTGCATATGTATTTTCAAAATCTAAGTAAGAATTATCAATAACAATAGCAATAATTATACCTATTATGTATATACTACAATGATCATTACACACCTACTATGTACCAAGGACGATAAAAATAAGAACTATTTTGATTCTTATAACAATCTTGGTAGGTAGGAGTTATTATCACATTCATTCTACCCATTGATGAAACTGAAGTTAAGTAATTTGCCAAGGTCAAACGCAGGACGTGTGTCTGAACTTGAACCTAGGTCTAATCTGACTTCAGGTCTAGCTCTTTATCTACTGAACCACCAAGCTACAGAACGTTAATTGCTGAATTCTAGGTAAATCCATATTGTTATTCAGGCTGTTCCTATTTTCCTTCCTCATTGAAATTATTTCCCTGAATTATATCCTATATTTCTCTGATTGGTCTGGCTTCTCATGATTTCTGGCTTTTTGAAAATTTTACTTATTTTATTTTTAATTCATAAAATAAAATAAGTATTTCCATAAGTGTGGAAATAAAAAAGATGATTGCACATACAACTGCAAATCGATCATATATAACTTGATATTCCTTTTAAATATACAATAAAGTTATAATGTAAATTTCTTGTTCCCTGCACCCATCCTGGAAATGGCTAGTTACCATTAGACACAAATATGTGTATGTATGTCTATCTATAAGTAAAATCATTCTACACATACTTCTATTTATCACTTCTTTCTCTGGATACAGATAGTCTTCCTTCATAATCCTTTGTACTTAATTTGAGTATTTATAACAGTCAAAATAACTTATCTGCTCAAAATTCTTCTCAAAAAATATACCTGTTACTGTATAGAATGTTTCTTGGCTCTGTTCATTTTACTCTTCAATATTTTGTTCAAAGTTATCCATGTTTTGCTTTTGTTTTTGGTTTTTTTTTTCCCCCCTAAGTTAAGGAACTTGTCATTTCTTATCGCACAGCAGTGTTCCTTTACAATCATATATCACAACTTGTTCAAGCTTTCCCCCAATGGACAGGCATCCCTGAAATTTCTCGTTCTTTGCCACCACAAAGAAAATTGCTATAAATATTTTAGAATATATAGGTTCTTTCCCTTTTTTCCATAATGACCTTTGGAATTAGACCTAGTACTGGGTCAAGGAGTACAGGCAGTTTAATAACTCTTTGGGCATAATTCCAGATTGTTCTCCGAAATGTTTGGATCAAGTTCACAGTTCTACCAAAAGTGAGTTCGTGTCCCAATTTTTCCACAACCACTCCAACATTTATTGCTTTGCCTTTCAAACATTTTAGCCCATAGAATACATGTAAAGTGATAGCTCAAAGTTGTTTTAATTTACATTTCTCTAATAAATAATGGTTTAGAACATTTTTTTTAATGTAACTATAAATTGCTTTGATTTCTTCATTGGAAAACTGCCTGTTTATGTCCTTTGACCATTTATCCATTGAGGAATGACTCACATTCTTATAGATTCTCCAATTTCTTTATATGTTTGATATATGAAATCTTTGAGAAACTGTCTATACATTATCCCTTTCCCAATCTTCTGCTTTCCTTCTTATCTTGCCTACATTTGTTTCATTTATATAAAATCTTTTAAATTTAATGTAATCAAAATTATGCATTTTGTACCTAATTCTGTTCTCTATCTCTTGTTTATTCATAAATCTGATAAGTAATATGTTCCATATTCTTCAAATTTTCTAGTAATGCATCTCTTTATTTCTAGGTCTTGTACCCATCTTTACGTTATCTTAGTAAATGGCATAAGATACTGATCTATGCCCAATTTTTGTCATGCTGCTTTCCAGTTTTTCCAACAACTTTTACTAAATAATGAATTCTTATCCCCAAAGGTTAAGTTTTTACACTTGTCAAATACAAGGTTACTACATTCGTTTGCTACTGTAAATTGTGTGTCTGCTCTGTTCCACTAACTTATCTTTCTACTTCTTCTCTAGTACCAAATAACTCTAATAATTACTTCCTTATAATATAGTTTAAGATCTGGTACTGATGAACCTCCTCCTTTTACATTTATTTCATCAATTCATTTGTTATTCTTGATGTTTTTGTTTCTCTAAATGAATTATGTTATTATTTTTCTAATTCAGTAAAATATGTCTTTGGTAATTTAATTGGGATGTCATTGACTATATTGATCCATTGGGGTAATATTGTCATTTTTATTATGTTGGCTCTGTCTACCCATGAACAATTATTTAAGTTGTTTTGTTAACTGTTTCAACTTTTAGTTGGATCTTTGGAATTTTCCAAGTATATCATCATATTGTCTGCAAAAGAAAGGGGAAGGAATAGTTTTACTTCCTCATTCTCTATTCTAATTCCCTCTTTTTTTTTCTCTCATCATTATTGCAATTTCTAATACAATATTCAATGGTTCCGGTGACAGTGGGCCTTCTTGTTTCATACCTGATATTCCTGGGAAGGCTTCTAGCTTGCTGTCATTACAAATAATGTTTTCCAATGATTTAATTTTTTTAATCAATTTCAGGACAAAACCATTTATACCAATATTTTCAAGTATTCTTAATTTAAAAAGTGTTGAACTCTAGCAAAAGCCTTTTTCTGCATCTGTTGATATAATCATACGATTTTTAAACTTCTACTATTGTTGTAATCAATTATCTTGAGTCATCCTTATGTTGAACCATTCCTGGATTCCTGGTATAAATTTCACTTGATCATAATGTGTAATCTTTATTATGTATTGTCGGAATCTTTTAGCTAGTGTTTTATTTAGGATTTTTTGCATCCATATTCATTAATAAAATTGGTCTATAATTTTTCCTTTGTTTTTACTTTAGGTATCAGTGTCATATTGGTTTCATAAAAGGAGTTTGGTGGGATTCCTGCTTTCCCTAGTATCACATATAATTTATTTAATATTGGAATTAGTTGATCTTTAAATGCTTGATGGAATTCACTTGTAATTCCATCTTACCCTGCTGATTTGTATTTTTCTTAGGAAGTTTGTTTATGGCCTGTTTAATTTGTTTTTCTAAAAAAGGTCTATTTAGATATTCTATTTCCTCTTCTGCTTATCTTGTCAATTTATATTTTTGTAAATACTCTTCCATTATGGGTTCTGACTTATCCTTCCTAAACCCATTGAAATCTTCTCTCCCAACATCTAGGTTAAACATCAGACCATACTTGGTTGTTGTTTTTTTTTTCTTTGTCACAGACTCTGAGAGAATGACAATTTTCCTTTGATATTTCCCTTAAAAACCAATCTTTCTCTGGTCACGAGAATCAGATCTAGAATACATTCCCTTCCCTCTTGAATCATTCTTGCTTTGAAACATCAAACTATTTCTAATATCGGTAATGCTAGTGAAAAAGTTATTAGCTTCTTTGCTTTAGGAAGGTAAGAGGAGAGGGAGGGAGGAAGAGACAGACATAGAGAGGCACACACAGAGACAGAGAGAGAGAAAGAAACAGATTGACAGAGACACAGATACAGAAACAGAGACAGAAAGACAGAGGCAGAGGTAGACATTACCAAAGAATTTCTAAAATAATTTGCATCTTCAAGCACTTTGATACCATGCTTCTTCATCATCCATATGATCACTTTCACAGATTCATCTATTTTCTTTGTGTTTAGGTCATCTAAAATATATTCCCATGACTTTTTTGGGTTTTTTTTTGTTTGTTTCTCATTCTGTTGCCCTTTAAACAAATCCTCTCCTCTGTTTTCCCCTATGGATACTGGAGGTGTCTGGATTATCTTACATGAGAATACTCCCTTAATAAATGCCTCTCTTCCTTTTAATTTATCATTTTTGGAGGCTTTTGATGTAGGAGCTTTTATTTTGTTGTTGTCTTCTGGTGTATATTTTTATCTTCTTTGTCACCAAAGAAAGAATCTATAGTCTGAGTTTTTTTGCTTTGTTTGTAGCCTGTTTACTCATTTTTCCAGCCAAATACATGTCTTTCTAACTCTTTGTCAAGGTAGTGGGGGAGGGACCATGTACTGTCCCAAACTTCAGGGGTTTTGTACAGCTGTTTTCAGAAGTATTTCTAGGGGCCAGTAAATTTTCAGTTCTTTCAAGATGGCATGATCAAAGGAGAGGTATTGACTCTTTCCATTGCCTGTTCTCTGGTCTGTCAGTGACCACAAGTACTCTTTTTTGTCCTGGAACTGAGAATTCCCTCTCCACTGCACCACAAGCTCCACCACAACAGTGCTCCTCCTCACCTCAGGACTGCCATGCAGAAATGCAACCTAGATCCAAGCAGGGCAAAGCAAGAGAATCCTGCCTCAGTGCCAGCAAAGAGATCACTGCAAAAACCCTCTGATGGATCCCCAGATCGTCTGTGGGGCAGGAGCTCTGAATGCAGCCAGTGCTGCTGTTGCTGCTGCCTCCACTACCACCTCTGCCACCCTCCTGGACTGAGACCAGACTGTGTGCCTTTCCCCACTTAGGTCCTACTGAGTTTCCCCACCAACTTTCCCAATTTGAGCATCAGAATTATTTACATTGACCAAGTGGAAGTTACTTTCCAAATACTTTCTTTGTATGTATCTATACTACTTCTTTTAGCTTATAAATATTGATCTTTGCTCTCCTAAGTTAGTTGTCCTACAATGAACATATATTTATTACTCTCACAATATGAATCATATCTTCTTTGCAAAAATATAGTCAAATCAATTTTGTGATATTATTAAGAAAAATATAACACAAATAACTAGCCTTTGTTTGCAAATCACTTTACAAACATTTTTCCATTTGATCTTCACAATAGCCTTGTTAGCTAAGTGTTTTACATATTATCACCATTGTACAGATAAGGAAACACAGACTCAGAGAGACCCTGTCATTTTCCTCTGTTGTAATTATCTGATATAGGATATGAACCCAGGTTTTCATGACTCAAATTCCTGTGCTCTTACCATTATGTTCATCTGCTTAGTTCTGTTTGATATGTTGTCAAAGCATATTGCTCTGACCTTAATGAGAGGGGTCTGATTAACCCAATTTATTTTCATCCTTTGTTATCAGCATCAGCCCTGCTGACTTCAGACTAGCAGATCTCACTATGTTCTAACGCTTTATATCTTCCTGTCCTCAACTACTGAAACTCTATATTAACCCATCAGGTATAGAGCTGTCTATGTCCAAAATTGTCACTCATAAATTAATGCTTATAAAGTTTCTTTAAGGAATACATTATAGAAAAGAAAAGTAGTAGAAAATAACAAGTAGAAATAAAGGGACTGGAGAATACTCTCCATAGTAAATCACAGAAGGCTTTCCTCCACGAATTTACAACAAGCTGCTTTCCAAACTGCTAAGTTAAAGATTTGTACAGCATATTAAATACTCAAACATGTATTTATTATGAAACTCTCCATCTCAATAAATCTTAATAGACAATAATTCATAATGATTGTCATCCTGCTAATAAATCTTAAGGATGAATTTAATTTAATTTAATAAATCCTAATGATGAATAAACAAAACCAAATGATGAAATAGTCTATTGGAAAGATAATAATAAAAAGAATGTACTAGGACAGTACTTGGGGCATAAACTCTTCCATTATTCTTCAGCTTATGTGTTATTCACATTTAGATGGTTATAATTTTTAGCAAATTTATACTTTCATAGTTCTTTAGCATTTGCCAAAGCCCTTTCCTTCAAATCTTTTTACCTGAGAATGGTGGCCTTTTTTATTGTTCTCTTTTTTGTGAATGAGAAAATTAAAGCCCCCACAAAATAGTTTATATTGTTTGTTTTTGTCCATGATCACCCATATTGTTAAGTGACAAAATCCAGGATTGAACTGGATCCCCGGTTCCAAGTTCTGCCCTCTGTATAAACCCCCATTAGTTCACATTACCATTCTGAGGGAATTGAACCTTTCTATTTCATCTGATGTTATTAAGAAACATACTTAGTGGTAGCTTCTCTCTTGGTGGGTTTATATACTAACTTTAGAAAATTTTACCTTCTTCTACAGTTCAGGTGCTATATCAGTAAGCACCCCGACACACACAGAGGGGACTGACATCACAGGATCTTAGATATGCATTTCTAAAAGGAAGTCAACTTTTGAGGGATCAACAATCACTTTAATCAAGCATATTTATCATTCACTTAGTTGAGGGGGAAAAGTCAGTATCCTGAACTTCAGAGAAAACACAGAGAAAGCTTAATCAAGATAGAGCTTCCAAACTGACAGTGAGCAATACATAAATCACAAATCAACAGGCAGATGCAACTCCCTGACCATACATAAATAGTTACAAGAGAGGGAAGCACCAATATCTTCGTTTTCAGAGTTGGGAGACTCCTTAGCGGCTGCCCAGAGTTTTATCTGGCCAAATAAAATATTTCAAGTCAGTAAGCACCAAAGTAAAACCATACCTCAGAGTGTGGTTGATGCACTTTTTAGAGCCTTCCTTTCCCTTCCCTCCCCTGCCCTCCCTACCTCCTTCCTTCCCTCCTTCCCTTCTTCCCTTCCTTCCTTCCTTCCTTCCTTCCTTCCTTCCTTCCTTCCTTCCTTCGTTCCTTCATTCCTTCCTTCATTCCTTCCTTCTTTCCTTCCTTCTTTCCCTCCTTCTTCCCTTCCCTTCCCTTCCCTTCCCTTCCCTTCCCTTCCCTTCCCTTCCCTTCCCTTCCCTTCCCTTCCCTTCCCTTCCCTTCCCTTCCCTTCCTTTTCCTTTCCTTTCCTTTCTCCTCTTCTGACCTGTCCTATCCTCTTGCAAAACCTTAAACCCACTGCACTCTGAAACTGGGACTCCAATGGGCCCCTGCCTAAGGGCTCCTCTGCACCCTCCTAACTTTAGAGTGGTTATCAGTAGTAACTGTTGCCTTTTCCCACCCAGCCTGATATCTCTCTTTTTCTTGGCCTCATTAAAGGGGCAAAGCTCTAGCTACTTCTTAAACAGGCCTATTCAATAAGTGGGCATTGCCTGGCTCTAAGTGAGTTCCTGCAAAAACCTTGGCCTAAAGGGCCTAAGGTCTCCCATTGCATCCTGAGTCATCTCCAGTCATCCTGATGAATATCTGTCCTCTAGATTCAGATGGCTCTGGAGAAGTGAGTGGTGACCTGCACAGACCTCCCTCACTCAAAATAAAGCCAAGTGCATGTCATGTC
Source organism: Bettongia penicillata ogilbyi (assembly GCA_023548195.1). Taxonomy (NCBI): domain Eukaryota; kingdom Metazoa; phylum Chordata; class Mammalia; order Diprotodontia; family Potoroidae; genus Bettongia; species Bettongia penicillata. The sequence continues at coordinate 139,233 of JAJHZJ010000609.1, read as the reverse complement.
ATCATTTCTCTGATGGCATCGTCTTCTTCAGCAATGAAGGACAAACACAAGAGCCAGTAGGCATCCCAACCCTTGAGAACCAGTGTCTCATTAACAAAAGATGTGGGCCTTCTAACAAATCTTTAATGAGTGGGGAAATCTTCTTTAATCACATTATTCAATCAAAGGCACTTGACCATACTAAAAACAAAACAAAATAAAACAACCAAAGATCCCATTTTGCTTGCCACTACAGATGCCTTCTGTTGTGGGATGACCATAGTGAAACTGAGGCCTAGGACTCTCTAATTGGTGTGTTGCTTGATAGAATGTATTCATCAGGGGAAAATAGCAGGAAATCAGTGAAGAGCTCGGATCTGAACCATTCTGTGAGTCATAGAATGCATTAGCTAATATGTACAAGGTTCTAGTTGAGGGGAGTTCAGAGTTTCTTTACCCACACTTTTTCCCCCTTTTCCCAGTAAGCACAAAATAATTGTTTGCTTGAATGTATTAAATACTTTATATCATCTTTATTTTTGTTTTCTTCTGGAAATGGGATTACACTGGTATATAAAACTCCCAGTAAAAAAACAAAACCAAAACAAAAACACCTTATACAATATAGTGGGAGGAAGTTCACAGGCATGATGGGTAAAATGCTGTCGCATCCTTGGTCTGCCTTAGTTTCTACATCTGTAAATTAGGCAGAATGATAATACCATCAATTATCAGGGATATGTGAAGAAGAATTTTGCAAACCTTTAATTGCATCATTATCATTACCCTCCTACTACTACTATTAATAATAATAATACCCCTTCAAATATGTGCCTAGTCTCAACTTATGATCATGAAGAGGTACCCTGAGAGTGTAAGGACCCTGAGAGCATAAATGACTTTCTCAGTGCTGTAACTTGTATATATCAAAACTAGAATTTTAACTCAGGTCATTTTGACTTTGAGACCAACCCTTTGTGCTACTTTATTCTATTTAGTAATCTAAAGGAAATTTATTTCCATATTCATAATTAAATATAAATACTTATTATATTGTGCATAGAAATTAACTGAATAGAACACCAAAATAGCTTGAGAATGTGCTTACTGTTTCCATTTTAGTTTCATTTTTGCACTATTAGCATTATCCATAGAGTTTCAAGCCTCTGGCTTATGATTCTATAAGAATATGTTTGCCATGATTAATTAATGAGTTAATTAAATCTGTAATAAATATGATTACAAATGACTAGAATTTGACGGAGACACACAGTTTAAAAAGACAGCCTAATAGTCCTTGGCCTCACAGAGCCAAGTATGAAAAATATGAGGAATGAAGGGCTTTTTGTTTGCAATGGGAGAAAGCTTAGTTAAAATTCTGCTGCTGATATTAACCTTGTGGTTAAGGAAAATTAATAAAACTCTCAGAGATTCAATTTCTTTATCTATAAATGAGAGGATAGATTAAAAAATTTCTAAGGCCACTTATAAGCCAACTCTAAGGAAATTATAAGATAGGGCAAAACATTTTGTACATCTTAACTTAGGATTTTATTGATATACAAAATCTGTGGTATGAAAATCTCCTCCACCAATGCAGATAGACAGTTTTTCCTCAAGCTGTAGCTTTAGAAAATTGTCTAGGCCAGTAAAAGTCTAACTTGCCAACAGTCAAATAGTTAGTATATGTTCAAAGGAAGAAGAAAAAGAGGAGAAGGGCAGGGAGATCAGCAGTGATGATAATGATGATGATGACTAGATAGTAGTGAAATACATTTAACAGTTGTCAGTGTCCTTTATGTTCATTTTCAGAAAAACTGATATTAAACTTCTAGGGGCCAAAATGGTGGAATAAACAGGAAATCCCTGTAACTCTCCCATATTCACCTCTAAACAACCATAAAACAGACCCCAAAACAAATCCTGGAACTACAGAACAAGCAAAATACAAGATGAAGCAATCCTTTAGCCCAAGAAACTAGGAAGTTTGGCAGAAAAGGTCTGTTTCACTCAGGTAAAAAGGGAACACAGAGGGCAGAGCCAAGAGGGCAGAGTTAAAGCAGGGATTTTCCTGAGTTCTCCCACAAACTCCTTCAAAAACATCTAAAAAGTTAATCTGAACAATCTCTAGAGTAGCAGAATACAGAAAGAGACAGAGTGTGGCTATTCCCAGCTCAAGACAACCTGGAGGGTCAGGATCTATTTTACCAGGCTAGGAGAGGAGTGCAGTCTAGCACACAGGCTACACTAGCACAGACTCGACCACAGCAAAACCAGAATAGACCCCAGTGGACTGAATCATTAGCAGCAGTGGCAATTCTCAGACCTCTCGGTATAGGAGGCGGGGGTCAGAGGGTCAGGGGGGAGACACCAGCTCTGGGACCACTATGTACTTTAGCATAGGCCTGTAGAAACAGGCAGATGCCAATGTAATAACATCTCACCAGCCTCCACACACAGCACACACCAGCACTGGGATCCCAGCTCAACACCAGATAAGAAGCCAGACCCCTAAGACCTCCAGCAGCACCAGCCACCCTTCACCCCAACAGACACAGGGTAACATCAATGTAGCACCAGGTAAACAGCCAGGGCCTTCAGCCTTTGGTGCAAGAAGCCTGAGACACTGGCAGAAGTCAAATTTAAAAGAAAGGAAAAAGACCAAAAATAGATGAGCAAAAAGCAACAACAAAAACAAAAAGAATCTGAGCATGGGAAGTAATAATGGTGACAGGGAAAACCAAGACACAAACTCAAAAGCAGACAACAACAATGTCAAAACAAATGTGCACAAAACTCCAAACAAAAATGGAAAGTAGTCTCAAGCCCAGAAAGAATTCATGGAAGAGTTCAAAAAGTAGCTTAAAAATCATATAAGAAAGGTAGAAGAAAAAATGGGAAAAGAAATGAGAGGGATGCAAGAGAATTATGAAAAAAAAAGTCAACAGCTGAGAAAAAGGAAACAATTGCTTGAAAGGTGCAATTTACCAAATGGAAAAGGAGGGATAAAAGCTAATTGAGGAAAACAACTCCTTAAAAATTAGAATTGGGCAAGTGGAAGCTAATGACTCTGAGACATCAAGAATCAAACGAAAAAGGAGGAGGAAGAAGAGGAGGAGGAGAAGAAGAAAATGTAAAATAACTCACCAGAAAAACAACTGCTCTGGAAATTAGATCCAGGAGAGGCAATATCAGAAACTGGGCTACTGAAAGTCATAATCAAAAGGAAGACCAGGACAGCATCTTTCAAGAAATTATCAGAGAAAACTGCCCTGATGTCTTGGAACCAGAGGGCAAATGGAATATTGAAAGAATCCACTGATTATCTCAAGAAAGAGATCCAAACTAAAGAATCCAAGGAAAATTATAGCCAAATTTCAGAACTATCATGTGAAGCAAACAATACTGCAAGTGCTTAGAAAGGAACAATTCCAATGTTGGGGAGCCACAATCAGAATTACATAGGATTTAACAGCAGCAATACTAAGGAATCAGAGGTCATAGAATATGAAGTTGCAAAGACAGAGGAGCTTGGACTACAACCAAGAATGATCTAGCTGTTAAAATTAAGTAAAATATCAAGGGGAAAAATAGTCATTCAAAAAATAGAAGGATTTCAAGCCATCATGGGAAGAAGATCAGAATTGAATAATACTAACAAATTGATCTCCAATATCAAGACCCAAGAGAAGCCTAAAAAGGTAAAAAAAAAAAAAGGAAAAGAAAATACAAGGGATTCCATGGAACTGAACTGTTTACATCCCTACATGGAAAGATGAAAAATTGTACTGCTAATAGTACAGCTAGAAGGAATATTCATAGACAGAGTGTACGAGTATAAAGTGAATTTCAAGGAATGACATAAATAATTAAGGGACAAGAAAGAGGAGTACATTCGGTGTGGAAGGAAGGGAGAGGTAGAATGGGGTAAATTATTTCACCTGAAGAGGCACAAAAAAACCTGTTACAGTGGAGTGAAAGATGGGAGAATGGGCAATGGGCATCACTTGAAATTTACGCTCATCAGTTCTGGCTCAAAGAAGGAATAACATACACAATCAGTCAAATATAAAAGTCTATTGTACTTGAAAAGGGAAGTAGGAGTGGAGGAGATTAACTAAACGGGTGGGTGGGAATTACAGAAAAGAGGGAGCATCAGGGATGATGGTAGACAAGCAAAGCACTGATGAGCAGGGAAAAGGTGAAAGGAGAGAAGACAAACGGGAGGAAAAGTAGAATGGAGGGAAATATACATTTAGTAATCGCAATTTGAAAGTGAGTGGCATAAACTTTGCCATAAAATGGAAGCACATAGCAGAATGGATCAAAAACCACAATTCCACAGTATATTGTTTATAATATATTTTCTTGTTCAGAAAATGTGAACTCTGAATGCAGATCAAAGCATTCATTTTTTCACTTAATTTATTTTTCTATGCTTTTTTTCTTTTGATCTGTTTCTTTCACAACTGTGACTAATATGGAAATATGTTTTACACAATTGCACATATGTAACCTATATCAAATTGCATACTATTTTAAGAAGGGAGGGAGAAAAGGAGAAAATTTGAAACTCAGTCTTGTAAAACTGAATGCTAAAAATTGTCTTGACCTATAATTGGAAAATAAAATAGTATTTTTTAAAAAGTCTGGTACAAAGAACGTATTGTACAAATAGGGGGGAAAGTCTAATGGCATATATTAACAAAGGTGAGAAAAATTCAATCTTTACATATGCAGATCTCACTATTTCACTCTGTACTTGAAAATAAGCACAGTTACAATTCATTTAGTGGTGTTTTTCTTCTGGATTTCTGCAATAATTCAGTTTCATCAAAAGAAAGGAAAAAGACAATTTAGCTACTTCAACAATTGCTAAATCTCCTCAATTCTTTTCTATACATCTACTAACGCTTCAAATCTCCTTATCAAGATGGTATCTTCCTTCTTAAATGCTAATTAACATTGCTAATTGCAAACACACACACAGATCCTTTAAAGTAGTGACTTTCTTCAATTAGACAGAGATTAGTATCTTACACTCTTTATTTCTGTAGCGTTTTCTCTTTAATGGTGAAATATCATGTCAACATAAAAGAGCATACATTAGCTTATGAGTAGTAGACTTTGAAACTTCACAAGCTGATTGCACATTCTAAGCCATTAAAGATAAAATGCCCTATCAATTTGAATGACAATGATAGTTTGGCATATTCATTAGTACATTAATACTACATGAAGCCATTACATTGTTTCCACATATCTATTAATATAATTGGTGATAATATGGAAAAAGTTCAATATTTTTTGAAACCTTAAGAAAAAAACATTCTTTTTGTGAACTTTTCACACTGTGACATAACTGTACTGCCTTGATTTTTTTTTGTTTCCATGAATAATTATCATAGACTATACTTAAAAAGCACTTCAGAATTTACAATGTACTCTTCACAAAATCATGTCAGATAGGTAGTGTATTATAGAATGATAGAATCTCAAAGTTAGAACTCAGAATTTTAATATGACATACCTGACCAGGAATCCCTTAAAAAAATCCCTAAAAAGTTATCTTGCTTTCATTTGTCCCACTTTATAGATATGAAAACTTTGATGTGATACTATTTTCCCCCTTCTACTTCTAGAATAAGAATTTAAAAGTAGGTCTTCTAGCTCAATATGAATATACTTTCTACTATACACAATTAGAAAGTAACATGACACATAGGAAAATAATTCCACAGTTTGACATCATTTTCATTTGGACATTTTTTCTAATGCTCCACAGAAATAAAAATGCATATTTTTATTCTCACGTTAGATGCACAATCAGGTCAATGATGGAATGTATACACAAAATTGTACATGAACATAATGTGATATTACTGTGTCTTTAAATGTTCATATATGAGGATAGAAAAAAACACATTTATATGAACTAATGTAGAGTGACTTAAATAGAACCAGGAAAACCATATATAAACTTATATGTAATAAATAGTAGCAAATCTACATCCTGGAAAAGAAATCAGTTATTTTATCTTCCTCCTCTTTCCCTGAGAAGATGGAGAACTAATATGGTAGAATGCTACATAATGGTGAGAACTTTTTGATGCTTTAGTGGGTTTTAATGGTCTTTTCTTTTCTCTCTCTTCTTTCACCTGGAAGATGAGACATAGAGATCACAGTTATATATAGAAATGTATATAATGTGAAAATGAAGGCATCATTTTTTAAAATTAGATAATTATTATACAAATTAATTATAACTGCTCTTTTTTTCCCCTTGGAACCTTCCATCTCAAAGCAAGTTAGACAATGCCCATTTTTCAATTCTAATTGACATTGATGATGCCAAGTCTTGGGTACCAGTTGACATTGATGATGCCAAGTCTTGGGTACCAGTTACTCTGTGTTTAACACTACACTAAATATTAGTGTTTCTATATATCATAAGATCTTCTTATGTTCCAGGAACAAAATATTAAAGGAAAGCTGGTGACATAGTTAAATATCAACAAGTCCCCGGATTTTTGTTTCTTGCTTGCAATTTAAATGCATGAATAGAAGCTGGTGTTTTCAAGCCATGAAGTGACAGTCGAGTATTCTTCAAGCTTAGACTTGGAAGTGAACTCTTGCTCCCTCAAGGCTTGTGCAGAATCCATACCCTTTCATATGTCAGCCTCTTGTGTAGCATGAACAGAAAGCTCACTGAAAAGGTCGAGTTCTGGGCAGACAGGTTGAATTTATCTGAGAATAAAGTTCATTTGTTTCCACTTTGTATTATTTTATTTGAAAAGAGGTGTTTAAATGATATTTGCTGGTGTGTTGCTTGGCTACTAGGAGAAACCACAGACAGTAGACAAATGGATCAATGGAAGACCTCGAGGTTTTTACTCCAAGATTCAGTGGACAAGTCTGAAGTAAAAGCATCACAAATCATCCTTTCCATCCACCACCCAACTGAGAAGTGTATCTTTGCACAGGGCAGTAGTTTAGCATGAAAAGGTGATTTTTGAAGTCCTTAAAAATATGCTTACTGCACAGTTAATTTCTGAGTCTGACTCAATAAATGTTTTTCTGGGCATGAAACAAAAGTAGTGTAGTAATATGCTTTAGTAGATAAAATATCCATCATATCCTCAGTGTGGAGGCAGACTCTAGCAATGCAGTTCATGATTTTGTTTGTTTGTTTTACTATGTTTTATTTCATCCACAATGGACAATCTTTGGAAATATTTCTGACTGAAAAAATCCATCTATATGGAAGGGAGGAGTAGGGTGCAATATCATGTATGGCTTCCCATAGTTAGCTAATTTGGTCATCAGTCAGAAGACAAACAGATCAGTGTTAGGCAAGCAATATTTAGGGCTCTCCAGATTGGTAATCAACAGAGTTTGTGGTTTGCTAATTATCACCTTTGAGAAACCAGGATTATTTCCACACGACAATTGGCAGGCATGGAATTGCTTTTATTTGTATGATATTTTTAGGGTTTGTCAAAAGTAAGTCTATTTGTAGTTAGGTGGTACTTTAGACATCATGTTGGCCTTCAGGTCCAGAAAACTTGAGTTCAAATACTTCCTCAGACACTAACTAGCTATGTGAACTTTGGCATATCACATAAACCTCTCCTGGCCTCAGTTTCTTCATCTGTAAATGAGGATAGTAATAGCACCTACCTTATAGGGTTGTTATGGGATCAAATGAAATTTATTTACATATTTATATGTGTGTATTACATAGATATGTATATATACATATATAGTATGCATAGATATGCATATACTATATATGTAACATTAATGTGTTATACCATAATAATATATATTAGCATCTTAGTATTAACATATAATGTGATAGATTAAACTATAAAGTATATACTAATATAGCATGATATGTTGATAAAATATAGTAATATGATATGTTACCTTTATGATATGCCATAATTACACACACACACTCATATATATACATATATTATGTAATAGATATTATGAATGAATGAACCAGGTACTAAACTCAAGTGATTTTATGCTACAAGAAGAGGAAGTATTTTCCACTGTTACTTAGTCATTTCAGTCATTTCTGACTCCCTGTAACCCCATTTGGGGTTTTCTAGGCAAAGATACTGAAGTGGTTTGCCATTTCCTTCTTGAACTCATTTTAGAGAAGAAGAACTGAGGCATAGAAGGTTAAGTCACTTTTCCAGAATCACACCACTACTAAGAATCTAGAATTACATTTGAATTTAGGAAGATGAGTCTTCCTTGTTCCCAGTCCACTGCTCTATCCACTATGTCACCTAGCTACCCCATTCAATTAATGGTGTCTGATTTCTTTGTGACCCCATATAGGGTTTTCTTGACAAAAATACTGAAGTAGTTTGTCATTTTCTTCTCCAATTACAGATTATAAATAAACTACAGATTAGAAAACTAAGGCAAAAATGATGAATTGACTTGGCCACGTCACAAAGTTAGTAAGTATTTGAATCCAGATTTGAACTCAGGTCCTTTGACTCCAGGGCCAGTGCCAATGTACCATGTAGCTGCCTGGGTATTTTTCCATATCCCACACAATTTCTGCCCTGTGGGAAAAAGTATACCACCCTATTGATTGCTCTGGACAGGAATCACTGCATCCAGAATTCTTTATGCTTCCAAAATCATAAATCCTTCACGCATTCCCAGTAAAGTTCACAAAGTACCTTCCTAAAAGCAAGAAGTTCCATGTGGTTATGTACTTGGTAAAAATTCCTCAATCAATTGACTACTACTGTTATCTCCTGCAGAGCAGAAATGAGGCCAGAGAGATTTAAGTCTTCCCCTTTTAAGTTTCCAAACCACCGGACTGACATTTTAACAAGACTTTTTCTTATTGGATGAAAAATGTGTGCAATGATAATCACAGATCATCACTTTTTAATTCCAGTTGGGTAATAAATGCTGAAATAGCAATCTTGCGCTGATTACAAGCTATCATTTTGATTGGATAAAATATAATTAATAGACCAACCTCTGCTATCTTCCCAACTTTGCCCTCTAGTGTTGCTTAGAACATGGCTATACATTTCTGCCTTATAGTTCAGGTCTGATCTTAACTCTCCCTTCCCAAAAGGTCCAGTACATCCCAAACATATGATCACCTCCTTATCTTTGTTCTAAGTGGATATTGCCATTACTTTCCAACCATTCATTTCAATACCCATGACAGGCTTTTCCTAGCCTGGCTAACCCTAATCTGACCTAGCTTTCATAACACTGGAACTAAATATAGATAAGCATATTATACAGTACTCAAAAATCATTTTACAAAACCAATTATTCCACAGCTTTAAGAACATCTGTGTTAATCATTTCTAAAATGACCATTGTTTAGAGTTCCACTGGTTAGACATTTAACAGGAAACAGATGCTGATTAAACTACCTTTTTTTTTCCTTTTCCAAAATCTATTCATTTGAGGGCCATTCATTCAGTCTTGTAGCAAACATTTCTTAACTCTATATGAAATGCAAGCACTGTACTCCGTTCAGAAAACATATAATGTTTAGTTAGGTCATTGTCTCTGTGGAGGTCACAATCTAGAAAAGTGATGTCATAAGCACAGATAACTATAATATAAAATATCATGTGATAAAATATTAAAGATGTGCAAAACAATCCGTCTATCAACACTGAACATTTATTAAGCACTTGCTGGTGCTAGAGATGTTGCTAAGTACTAAGAATACAAAGAAAAAATAAATTCTTTCTTGACTTAAAGGAACTTAAGGGGAGAGAGAGTGCATAGATAGATCAGTATATATGAAATACATGGAATAGAGAGAAGGTTAGCTTTGAGGAGAATTCATAAACAGCTGAGGGGACCAGGGAAGGTCTCTTTCAGAAGGCAACATTTCAGCACAGTTTTGAAGGAAACCAGGGTGCAGAGTTTCTAAAAGCAAGGCTGAAAAGAGAGAACATTATTACTGACAAGGGAAATAGTGAATGAAAATGCATAGAAAGAGGAGATATGTGGATTTTTTTTTAACAACAGCAAGTATACCACTGTGGTTAGACAATAGATGCAAAGATAGCCATAATGCACAGAAAGACATAAATAATGTACAATAATGTACAAAATGTACATAAAGACTGCAAAGGCAGGGACTGATTGCATAGGGTTTTAAAAGAATGATAAAGGAGAAGTGGGGTGAATTAGTGTAGACCACTTTTCAAGCTTAACTGAGAAGAGAAATAGAAACATAGGATGATAATTAGTGTAGATTATAGGCTCTAGGGAGGATTTTTATTTTAAAGATGAGAGAGACTTAGGAAAGGTCATTCACAAAGGAGAAGGAACAAGCTTATGGGGATAGACTAGAGATTATCAACTAGTGATAACTGATAATGGAAGCAATCTACTAGAAAGGATGGGACTGGACAAGAACCGAGGGTACATGTAATGGGACTGGTCTTGCAATATGCACCACCTCCTCATTAGAGAATAAAGTAAAGGTCACAAAGGAAGTCAATGGTATATGAGATGAGAAGGAAGTCAAACGGAGCTTTCAGTGAATGTCTTCGATATTTTCAATGAAATACGAGGTGATGTCATCAGCCAACATGGTCAGGAGAGGGGATCTCTGTTTGATGATAGGACAAAAGGTATGGAATAACTTTGGAGAGATAGGGAATTGATTAAGGAGGGATGGAATGATTGCCTTGCTGTGGGAAAGACCCACTTGAGATACAAAAACATAAAATTTTAGTGGAGCCAATCAGGATCATTTCAGAATTTCCTTCTGCCCTTTCCAGTATTAGAAGAGTAGAATTAAAGGAGGCAGATGCTTTGAGTAATGTACAAGTATAAAATCCAACAGAAAGAGAAGGTTGTTATAGATGCACTGAGATAAAAAAAAAAAGCTCATAGAAAAGGCAACATGTCATTTTTCAGTTGTATCCAACTCTTTGTGACCCTATTTGGGGTTTTCTTGACCAAGGTGCTGGAGAGGTTTGCCATTTTCCTCTTGAGCTCAATTTATAAATGAGGAGCTAAGGCAAAGAGTGCTAAGTTACTTTCCCAGGGTCACATAGCTACTAAATATCTGCGACTAGATTGAGCTTTCAAAGATGAATCTTCCTGACCCCAAGCCTAGTGTTCTATCCACTCTGTCACCTAGCTGCTGGAGGTGCTACATAAGATAGTATTTGAAGAGGGTAGTGATTAATAAACAGGTGTAAAGGGGAGTGGAAAATGTTTTGGAGTAGAAAATACTGAGGTCAAAAGTAATTATTATGCCTTCTTCTCAAAGAGGATCAAAATGACTATGTTGCAGTCATGGTACAGTGTGTCCAGCTGTGGCTCATTAGACCAGCAGGAGTTTGGAAGGCTCTACCACAGGGCAGACACAAATGGTCCATTTGAACTTTGGAGTAGAGATGTCTCCAAATCTATGTATAACATGTTTCTTTTAAGCTACTATAATTCTGCTTTCCTTATAGAGCACAGAACCTTCTTTGATATCCCCTATTCTCACAATCATTATCAAAGCTCTTCAGAGAGACCTTGAGAGTGTTCTTATATTGCTTCTTCTCACCTCCATGTGAATACTTGCAAGGTTAATTTCTCAGTAAAATAGTCAGTCATTTAAGCAAACATACTTTTAACATTTGAACAACATGTCTAGGCCTTCAGAGTTGTGCTCTCCATAGTAGAGTTTGAATGCTTAGTGCTTCAGCTCAAGAAAGGAGCTTACTCTTTCATATTTTATCTTGTCAGGTGATCTTCAGAATACTCTTAATGCAATTCAAATGGAAGCAATTCAGCTTCCTGGCATGACACTGGAATACTGTCCAGGTTTCACAGACATACAACAATGAGGTCAGCATTGTAGATGTTCAGTTTAGTAGGTCGTCCAATACCTCTTCTGTCCTCTTCTATACCTTCAGAGTCTCCCAAACATTGAACTAGATCTGGCAATGTGTGTATCAACCTCATCATCTATGTGGATGTCCCTGGAAATTATGCTGCCAAAGTTAAGTGAACTTATCCACAACATTCATTTTATTTTTAATGTGGTTGCACATAAGGATCGCTGGTAGAGAACCTGTGTTTTCTTGGTGTAAATCGTTAAGACAGAATTAGCCCAAGCCACGGAGAATTGATGCAAGCTTTGCTCCATCTCAGCTTCAGAGGCTGCACTGAGTGTGCACGATCAATGCCAAATGTGTAGAATTGGGAAAGAATAGTCTGTTGGGGAATTTTGGTTTTAGTTTAGACCACAAAGTGAGTAGAGAGATGAGAGTCTAAGAAATGTAAGATTTCAACAACATGAATGCTAGGCAAAAAAAGTTAATACTTTCCTTGGACAACAATTAGGAGCCAGTGAAGTTTTTTGAGCAGAACAGGAAGATCAGATCTCTGTATAAGAAATATCATTTGACAGCCAAGTTAAGGATATATTGTAGAAAGGAGAAGGGAGAAAGGGAGTGGAGTTAGGAAGCCCTTGACATGCTATGAAAGCTACACTGCAGAAGTAGCATCTGCTGAAGCTTGGTCTGTTGTTGGGCTATGTGAGCTCAAAATTCAACGTACCCTGATTTGGGACATCTACTCAATCATGCTTACAAGCACTTCTGCCATTTGCAATCCTTTATGCCACAGTACACAAGATCAATAGTCTACTGTCTTGGTCTCTAATGTTCCTGCCCCCTCTGGAAATAACTAAAATCTTGGAATAGTACCATTCATATTCGTAAACTTTGTAAGGACTCTCTTATAATAAATCCCAAAATACAAGAATCTCTTCCCGAGGTTTGGCTTTTGGGCTTAGATTTCCCCCAATACCCTAATAGCCACAACAACTGGGGAATGTCTGCCTCTCTCTTTACTTACAAAACATCTTCCCCACAAACATTCAAATCAAGAGACATTCACTCCGAACAGAAGAATGGACTCTGAGGGAATGTGTTTTCTTTCTGGATTATAATTGCCCACAAGTTTCTAGAGGAGAGGTATGGAGGTGACAAAAGGGAGACTTTTAAGAAAATCAGAAGAGCCAATGACAAAAACAATGGGCCTTTATCTGATACATTTTGACTCATACCCAGGAGTTTGTTTACATCCTGCAAGGACCAGATCAATAGGTGCTTCCTCTGTGAAACCTTCCCTAACCATTTTACTTAGAAATGCTTTCCTTTGTCATAGCTCTCCTTAAAATTTATTTGGATTGTGCCTTCATAACACAATTATTCCAGTGAATTTTGTATTAAAATTACCTGTCTGTATATCCTACCTGCCCTGTGAGATTATAAGCATCTTGAGTCAATGTGATAGAAAAGTGAGCTGAAGATTTAGGTGCCTGGATTTTCAAATACAAGCTCTGATATTTTCTAGCTGGGTGGCCCAGGATAAGTCATTTCACCAGTGTTAAATTCAGTTTTGTCATCTGTATCATAAGTAGCAGGATGCTGTCTATTTATTATGTGTGCAAAGATGCCAAATGAGATCTATGACACAAAGAAAGGTTAAGAACTTTACTACATAATATCTAAATTACGTGCTAGTTCTAAATCCATAACTCTCTGATTTAATATTTCCCTTTTCAAAAAAAAACAATAATTTTAAATATCTAAAAGAATTTAAGTACAAAACAAGTACTAAATTAAAAATTAATTTTAAAATAATGTTTCACAGAGATTGCTATAGATCACCAAGTGCTTGGAAATAAATTTACAGGAAAATAGTTGAAATGCTAGAATAAGGTCTTTCTTGAAAGCCATATTTCTCTTCTCCCATTCCTCAAATGTCAAAATAAGAATTATGAAATGACCAAGTCACTTAACAATTTAATTAACAAGTCACTCAACTGGATTTCAATATGCTCAACTGTGAAAACATAAAATAGGGCTATATTAAAGGTGTGAAACATGGCAACACTCTCAAGCAGGCCAGAACCAGAATAAAATGTAATTGAGAATTATTTAGCAAAATAAACAAAAATGCAATGAAGTATAGATAACATTACATTTTAAAACTAAGTCAATAAGTGGCAGGTACATTTATGTACAGATCTGTGTTCTGGTTTCTGTTTGACATCAAGGAACCAGATGATTTGTCAGCTGTCTTCCTGCTCTAGTAAACCATGAAAAATACTCTCCACTAGGTTATACTTTACCCTAATGGGGACTCCATGTAGCCCACTGCTGTCTCCCTATGACTCCCTATGCCTACTGGGCCTTTATCAAAATTTGCCTTTCTCCATATATCACCACGATGAAAATAAGGGGAAATAAGATAGTTTAAAAATTCATCTTTATTAACCTAAGATGAACATCCCTTTCTTTCTTCTAAAGTTTAAAACAAAACACATAATGTATCCAGTGGCCTTTTGAAGACATCAGCCCTAGATTTTTTTTTTTTTTTTTGGCTAAGCTCTCTACCCCTAACTGATAGGTTCTATATATGCAATTTCCCCTATCTGAATTTCAGTGCATTGGACCAGATCATCCCCAAGACCCTTTGCAACTCTAATATCCCATGAATTTTTAATGGTAGTTACCATGTGGATTAGCATAGATGAGGCATTATGGAGTAATATTATTGATTATCAGCATAATGATTGACCCTGCAGTTAACAGGAATCCACAAGCCCAATTAAGTCAGGGAAGGACACATACTTTGCATTAGAAATATACATCACATTTCTATAAGATGCTTATCTTTTCTGTTTAGTGTTGGTGGAAACATAAAGCAAGATAAAGTCTTATTTTATTCCTTGCTGTGGAGTTTTATGTTAAGTATAGACATTTTGATTTGGATCTAAGGAGTCTGTCTATCTTGTAGAAAACAGGCTTTTCTGGAAATAGAAAGATATAATATTGCAGCATGAAATGATGTTAGAAGTTGATGAGACCTCAAAAATTATTTCCTGCCAGCAGTCACCCAGTTTTCTAACAAATGAGGAAACTGAGGCTTAGCGAGATTAAGTGAATTACCTCAGGTCACATGGCTACTGAGTGACAGAGAAGACAATGGAGCCCATTTTTTCGGAATCCTTGTCAGAGGTCTGTACACCATCAAAATTGCCTCTGTGGATTTGTTCTCTGCTGCATTTGACCCTGTATGTACCCTTTTGGCTAGAAGATCTTAATGAAGGGTCTCAGAAGAGAATTGGAAGGAGAAGAGCGAAATAATTTACTTGGAAAGCAGAATTCAATGCAAGGAAAGGTAAGGTAAAGAAAGTGTTACAGGACTGAGAGTCAGGAATGTAATTAAGTGCCAACTCTTGGGACCGACTCAATTTGTGACCCTGGTCAAGTCTCTTGACCTCTTCAGGTCTCACATTTTCTCATCTTAAAAAAGAATCACTGAGTTTAACTATGTTGGTCTCTCTCATCCCTTTCAGCTTGAACATTCTATATTTGAAAGCTCCTTCCAGTTTCAACCGTCTATGCTTTTAGGTGATTTACAACTCTAAAACTTTGTCATTCTATAACTCAAAGTTCTAATATTTTAAATGTATAGAAGAAATCAGGGATTGCAAATCACTAGGGTTTTTTTTTGTCAATATCAGGTCATGACAAAGTAATCTCATTTTTCTTTTTGGGAGGTCCAGTTACTAGCTTTCTCAAACTGGGTAATGATGGAAGTCTGAATTCCTCCTTGGTTTGCTATTGATGCTTAGATATTATTAAGAAAATGAAATGTGTGTGTATGTGTGTGTGGGTGGGTGTGTACGTGTTTGTGTGTGTGTGTATGTACAGACCTATATAAACGTGCATACATACATATATACACATATAGATGGGGGTTAGGGATTGCCAGCCCCTGGGTCCTCATCACTGAAAAGGATCAGGTAACTGAACAGAGGACTCACTAGTAAGTTAAAATCTAATTAGCTACGTTTTTCCTGCCTTACAGTGATATGTAATAAGGATATGATGTCTTGCCATATTTAACACATTTTGAGCTTGTGGAGTTGATTTTTAGCACCATATAAAAATTATTACATATATACTTGTTAAATTTCATTTTATTACATTTAAACTGATGTTGTAGACTGAAAATATCATTTTAGATCCTGATTTTGTCACTGCTTTGGGCTTTGGGTCATCTGAAAATTTGATAAACGTGCTATTCATGTCTTTATCCAAGTCATTAATTAAAAATGGAAAATGACAGTGGACTAAGTACAGAACTGAAGGGCATTCCAGAAATTTTTATGACTATTTTTGGGTCAAGTAAAAAACAAAACAAAAAATAGCTCATATATTTATTAAGTGCTCATTTTGTGCTAAGTACTAGGGCTATAGATACAATCAGAAAGAAAGATGGTCCCTTCCCTCAAACAGCTTACATTCTAATGGAAGATGGAAACAAATTAAAGGGAACTGAAAAGTGAGAGGAGAAACTATAACTGAGCAGGAGAGTAATAGAGAGATTTAAAGAATAAGGTATGCTGCTTGGAGAGGAGTGAATAAATTTTTGGTCTAGGCATATTTTTAAAAATTGATATTTGGGGAGGAACCAGTCAATCAAAACAAGAAACTGCCAGTGTGAGAAGGCCAGGTGTTAGATCATGCACCCATCCAGCATATAACTTCCACATGGTTGTGCTATCATTCAGTCCATATTTTTCCAAAATGTCCCTTAGGAAACTATACATATATCCATATGTGCATGCATACATACACATATACATATATAACATATACATGCAAATATGTATATACCTATATATGTGTGTGTATGTATATGTGTATGTGTATGTATATATGTATACATATACATATACTCCCCAAACTGCCAGATAGGATATGCATCCAGAACATTTTCTCAGCCCTAGGCCATCCTCAACCAGTCTGTGGGCATGCCTAAAACCCAAGAGTTTCTAGATAATTTACAGGTGACTAGGCTCTGTTAGCCATCCATAAAAATACTGTTTCATTGACTGCCTACAGCATGTCCAGTCATTTGTGAATTTGTAATCTGTAATGCAAGACTGGTTTCCGGCTCCTTCTAAAGACAGATATCTCTTCTCCGGAGGACTTTCCTTGCATCCACGGACTGTACTCCAGCCTGTCTCCCAGCCCCACGCCTCCTTGTTCTACTAATTAGCCTACTCTGACCCAAAGGTACTATTTTGCTATTAATTCTTACCAGAAAACTACCCATAGGAAAAGCATCAGGGTTTCTTACTCTTGATGCTTATCATATCATGTTTACTCGTTGCCTTTCCTTTCCAAAGGTTGTTTGATGGCTGCCTCTGTATCACTGCACCTCAGGTTTTTAGCACATTTTGTATCAAGCAAACCATTTTGGATAGGGCTAGTCTGATCTATGAGGCCAACCAATTGAAAAACTAGGTACTTTTGAAGTTCTGGCTACATAAAGTTGGGTTACAATAAGAGAGACAAAGTCTACAGATTTGGAGATCTAATGGTTTAGTTGTACTCCACCAGGGTGGAACAATATCTAGTTTTGGGCATCCCATTTATGATACTAGTAAGTCAAAGATCATTCAGAAAAAAGATTGTAAATATCCTCAATCATATCATCTAAAGTTCAACTTAAGGAAATGGGATGTTTAGAAAATGTCTTCTATCATCCAATTCTGCTCTTGATTTCTGCTCAGAATATTATTGTCTGATAACATTTCTAGCAGTGTAAAGGATTGTGACTTGAATCATTTGTCATGTCCTTGTCTGCTATTTTTATTCACCACCTTACAAGAAACCTAATCTTACATTAACTTGCCCCACAACTGACCAACCCTTTCTTGGGCTAAGGCTTCTTTGATTTCTTGAGCTCAATAACATTCCAATGTCCCATATTTATGGAAAATCTTCAAACAGAGAGAGCTAAGTGGCACAGTGGGCTGAGGACTGGAGCTGATCGGGAAGATCAGAGTTCAAATCTGACCCAAACATATTAGTATTACTTGTATGACCATGGGGAAGTCACTTAACCTCTGTCTTCTATTTCCTCATTTTTAAAATATGGCTAATAATAGTACCTTTTCCCCAGAGTTGTTGTAAGGATTAAATGAAATAACATTTGTAAAATCCTTTGCAAGACTATATAAAATTGCTATATAAATGGAGGCTATTCTTGTTGTTTTTGTTATTGTTACTGTCATAAACAAAAGTAGGACTGACATTTTTTGACAATAATCCATAGAGATTGAGAAAATCTGACCAGTCCCACCATAGTACTAAGTCTGAAAAGTTCTACATACACTTCCCTGGGACAACCTAAGAGTTGAGCACAGTGGCTCAGGGTAATCTGAGAGCCAGTTCTAGTTTCTATATGTTTGTATTGCCATAACATACGGGAATAGTAAATAGTTATTCAGTGGTTTTTAGGTCATATCTAACTCTTCATGACCTTTGGAATTTTCTTGGCAAATGTACTGGAGTAGTTTGCTATTTCCTTCTCCAGCTCATTTTACAGATGAGTAAATTGAGGCAAACAGGATTTTAGTGACTTGCCTAGACTCACACAACTAAATATCTGAGGCTGAATTTGAACTCCAAAAAATGAGTCTTCCTGATTCCAAGTCCATTGCCACCTAACTACCCAGTACATAATTAAAATATTTAAAAGATGGAAGAGCTAATGCTGCTGCTGATAGATGATTCATCTGACTTATAACATTTTTCCATTCGGCATATTTGGTGATTTGCAGATTGAGAGTATGACCCGATTAAGACCCTGAGGCTTAGGAATGATCCTTCATTGCCAAGCTATATTTTCTCAATTTACTGGGATATTTCCCTGAAATGAATATATCTTTCCCAATTTGATGAGCAATGACATAATAACTAAAGGGGAAGTCTGTTCTCTCTGGCTCCCTTCCTGGTTTTCTATATTTGCCTTTGGTTGTTCTCCCACCCCTTCGGCAGATGGTTGGTTCTGCATTACACATGGGTGTATGGTGATAAGGTCATTCAGAGATGCCCCAGATGCATTACTGTATGGTGCTTTTTCAGAGAGCCATTTAATCTATCACTCTACTTGACTGCTTGTTTGAGAGCCTAAGCCTAATGCTTGATGATCAAATCTTTGGAAAATCACTGAACCATCAATTTTATGCAGAAAATTCTCAATAACTGACACATTACCCAGAAGCCATGAGCTTCCTGGCATGATTCAAAAAAAGATCTGAGTCTCTCAGCAATAACTATCAAACACCACCATTTTTGCAAGCACTCCTAACTGGGTTGAAATCAGCTTGGAAAGGGCACTGTGGCAGTAGACTAGATGCTCAAAATAGATTCAAATTTTCTGAATTCAATTCTCTTGAAAAAGTAATCTAGAAATGTCCTTAAAGGGGGAAGAATGTTAACAATTTAATCCCTCAAATTGACATTTTTCCCCCTATATATAAACTTTGCTGCATGTATGTGCAGAGGATTTGGATTATATTGTAGAATGGGGCCTTTCTTTTTTTGAATTGAGTACGGAAGAAACCACAGCTTTAATTAAAATGATAGTATCACCATTTAAAGGCTAAAATACCTACAAGGACACAAGTAATAATGGGCCAGTTTTATGTGGCTTAGCAGGCCAGCTATCGCAATACTGGCTCTTAAGCACACTGCTTGCTTTGTGAAAGAGGCAGGCTGCTCTTCTAAAGATATGAATTCTGTATCTGATTGCTTCTGTGAAGAACATTTAAAGAGGGTTAGGCACCTCTGGCTAGAAAAAAAAATCATTTTGTGTTAAAAGTTTCAGAATATGACTTCAATATAAGTCCCTTAAACTTTTCTGACTGAACTTGATAGCCTGAGAGAGAGTACAATATCATGAAAACATCACTGGACTTGGTCAGGAGAACTGACCTTGTTCGTGAGATCACCATAAAGAGACTACAGACAAGTCACGTAAGCACTTTAAGTGTTTTTCAATGTGTAAAATAATATTTCAAAGTTGTATGATATAATTGATAGAGGGCTACTCTTAAAGTCAGAAAGATCAAGATTCAATTCCTGTCTATGAAAATTTCGCATCCATGCACATGCAATTTGACCTCTTGTTGCCGTATATAACTCTCTAAAACTATAAGTTACAGAAGCAATCCAATTCTGCAGTGATGGTGTAAGTTTCCACATAGCAAATTCCTTATGCCAATGAAATCTTTAGTTCAGACAATGTATTACTGACGCTAGTCTTACTACTATCTATGCTACCACTACTACTAACAGTAATAATAATAACTTCATCACAAGGTTTATGTTAGAAAAGCATATTATAAACCATAAAGCATTATTAAATATGATATACAAATTATTACTGTTGAATTATGGCTCCTATAAGGAAATTGCTGATGCCTATAAAGTATTGGGTCCAGACCAAAATATGACTACTACTACTCTTACTCTTTACTACTATTACAAAAAATACTAGTGCTACTAATAATAGTAATATTAATAACCGTCTCACGAGGTTTATGTTAGAAAAGCATGTTTTAAACTTTAACACATTACTGAAATATGATATGTTGATTATTCTTGTAATTACTGCTACTACTGCTATTGTTATGGGAAATATATGAAGGTCTTTCTTCACAGAAAGCTAGCTAGGATGATATGGTTATTAATAATTAATGGCATTTATGAACTGCTTCATCATCATAGTGTTTTAATTCTATTACTTCTTTTGATATTAATATATGCATGGATCCTAAATCAAGGCAGATTTTAACTCCGTGGGGCATGGGGTGGGAGGAGAATAATAAACTTTCTGCCAATTTGAGATGTCCAGAAATGAATTGTTCTATCTTAAGAAGTGAGTTCTGCATCATTAGAAGACAAATCTATCACTAGGAATTGCAGCATCTGGAACAAATTCAATTTAATGTATATATGCATGTGTTAGTGAGGGTGATACTCAGAGCATGAAGACTTTGTGTCACTGACAGACACTTGAGACAAGGAGATTGAGGAACTAGGAGGCTGGATGGAAGGGACTTGAGCACACAAGAAGACTTTGAACCAGGTATTGAACTTTCTGGGGAAGAGAGTGACTTGAAAGTTTATTGGTGATAGCAGCAAGGATCTGGACAGGATTGGGTAAACTTTCAAAAAGGAGTAGCTACTGAGTTACTCTGGCAGAGGGAAGGGCTAAAAGTGGCTGTGGGGAACAAGGGTTGCCACAATTTCTTTCCTTTCCTTCAGGAGGTATGAAAGAAGCTACATACAGTCCTAGAGAACATACCAATAGTTTCGTTGACTTAGAGGGAAATTGAAATTTCATTGAGTAACCGGAGATGGAAGGACTGTGAAATCAGTGAAGAATGAAAAATACAGGAGAGTTAGCTAACAGGAGGAAGTGATAGCACTCTGGAAACAGAGGGCAGAGGAAAAGAAAATGAAATGGGAGGTTTGTTAGTCATTTTTCAGTCATGCCCAACTTTTTATGACCCCTTTTGAGGTTTTCTTAGTAAAGATACTAGAGTGGTTTAACAGTTCCTTCTCCAGCTTATTTTATAGATGAGGAAACCGAGGTAAACAGGGTTAACTCGTTCTTGTTGACTTGTCTAAGGGCATACAGCTAAGTATCAACTACCTGAGTGGTACTCAGGAAGAGGAATCTTCCTGATTCTAGTCTCAGCACTCTATCTGCTAGCTGCCTCTGAAGTAGAAGGGAATAAGCATTTAGTTAGCACCAGGCACTTTAAGAATGCCAATGCATTTCATCCTCAAAACAATAATACACATTAAGTACTATTATTGATCCCATTTTATAGCTGAAGAAATGAAGACAGAGAGATGTGGAGTAATTTACCAATGGTCATAGAGCTGGTAAATGTCTGAAGTCAGATTTGAATTCAGTTTTTCCTGACTCCAGGCTCAGCACTCTATCCACTGCGTCATCTAGCTGTCCCTACATAAGAACGTTGGAGGAATGAGTCTGATCTGCTTAGGCATGAGAGTGTGGGAAACGTAGCAGAGAAAAGGTGTTCCGTAGCAAGGGTAAGGCAGGTGTGTCCTTGCTGAAATTCCTGCTTGGTGGTGGGAGATATGTGCATGCATAATGGAAAAGGGTTGTTATCAATTCCCCTTCTATCTCCCATCTTTCCTGAAACTGTCTCCCTTCCTCAAGAATTTTTTCCCCTCCCTATAACTCTATGAAGGCATGTATGGATTGGCTAATTGTTAGAGGTGCATAAAGAGAGGTCTCTAGAGCACCGCTCTACTCAAAGTAGAAAAAGCAGCAGGAGTATCTCACCAGAAACCACCACCAAATGTCTTCACTGTGGCTCTGAAGGAATGACCATTTTTCAGCGATGATGTATAGGAAACCCCAGCTTCACATATAGGTTATATTAGGTGACATGGAATTCTTTCCATCTGTGGGATTCTTAGATTCCATATGGGAAGGTTGAGTAACATCATTACGGACTCTTACACTAACCTTTAGTAGTATTAAGTGCTGGAAATTCTAAGAGTTATTAAGTTTATGAAGGCAGCATTTGAATCTAAGTTATCCAATCCAAAGTCTTTCCTCATTCCCCTAAGATACACTGCCCTACTGAATCGAGGGAGAATGGCACTCCCCTTCCTTAAAGATTATTTCTCACCACTTAGAGCTAATTTAGGACATTTCAGGTGCCCCTGGGGATTCAAAACAGTAATTTTAGAGGAATATAAGGTGAGGTTGAGGTCAGAAGACTCTGAATCTTTGGGGAATTGACTTCATTTCTCTGAAGTTTTTTTCCTCCTTGTAAAGGGGTAATATCTAATGCTTCTATTTCACAGGAACTTTTGTGAAAATTAAATGAAATGATGAATATAAAATGCTATATAAATGTATTTTATATTTATGATTAGTCCTGAAATAGAGTCTTCCTCCTAAACCTCATCCCATCATGAAGTTAACCTTGGGCTACTTAGAGGTAGAACATAAGCTCTGACAGTTTCTATTAAAAGAGAAAAAATGTCAGATGTGTGTGCAAATTGTGTATCTGCCCATCAAGACCCATTCTCAGTAAATGCAGAGAGGTCTATCATCAAAAGGTTGGCCAATTGGAATAACTTGTACTGGGGGGCGAGGGGGTTATGATGTAAAACCCTAAAATTATTTACTGTGACCTGAAGTGGTTGTGATCTGTATGAATTATTCCCAATAATGAAAATCTTTCCAGCAATGCAAATAGAAACAAATATAAGGCAGTACTAGGTTTTTGGCTACCCAAGCCCATGAAGCTAGTATGTGTCAAAAGCAGGTTTTGAATCTATTCTTTTTAATTTTTGACTATACGTCCAGCATCCAGTAAATCTTTTATTTGCAGTAAGCCAACATTCCCTATATAGCAATAAGGATGCTCATTCAGTCATAGATCTTTGTATGTATTTATGGGAACATAAGTTGAGAAGTGAAAGGAACCTCAGAGGTCATCTAATTGGATCCTCCCACTTCACAGATAAGGAAACTGATGTCTGCCAAGATAACGTGACTTGTTTAAGACTAGGGAAAGATTTAACACAGGTCTTCTTCTGTCAGAAATAATATTCTTTTCACTAAGCAAAATAATTTCCCTATTGAAGTTTTATTATTGTCACTAACTACTTACAGAGAAAGTGGGCTGTTCTAAAATAATGGCAATAATAATTCAGAAGTAAAATTTTTGAAGTATCATGCTCATACATCAAGGAACAACCTATTCCTCTTATGTGCTAAGTGTTTGATGGGGTTCATTGGGTCTGATTTTGACCTTCTGAAAAGGGCAATAAACTCTTTCATCAAAGTTCCATTGGTATGTAATATTCAATATCACATTTGAACTCCTTGATTTCCAAAGGGTTTTCATATCTAGGATTTGACACTGAAGGAAACATTAAGGATGATCTAATCTCTTTTATTTGTAAGTAAGGTGAAATGACATGTTCACACACAAATACAAGAAGTGTCAGAGATAAGATTTGCACCCTGGCCTAATTCCCTATTTCTGTTAGATACCTCTCTGAGAAACTGTGAGGTAATGGCCAAAAATGGCCACAGGTAGGATTTGGATTCAGGCCTTCTGATACTTTTTTTTTCTACTATATCCCTCTCAGAGGATATATGGGGGACCTGGAGTCAAGATTCCTGGTTTTAAAGCTGACCTCTGACAATTAGTTTTTTATATAACTCTGGGCACATCACTTAACCTTCCTGAAACTCAATTTCTCTACCTACAAAGTAGGGAAAAGAATATTGCTAGCATCATCATTTTAAAAAGTTATTGATGAGAGAAAAAAACAATAACATACTTCACATACCTTAAATAAAATGCTGTTGTTGTCATTGCTATCTCCATTCTCCCATGACAGTTTTCTTATTTTAGAGTCATCATCAGTTCCTTCACATAAAAGTAACCACATCCAGGGGCTCTGTTTCCAGCTCTGACTAATCATCCCATTCATTTATTTAAATAGTTGTCACGCAATTGTGTCTAATCTACAGAATGGATCTTTTACTTCCCTGCACTGCAGATGTCTCTATTGTCCAAGCTCTACTCTCTTCTACTAGAAGACTCCAGCACCACTAGCAGATCATTCATTTATTCATTCATTCATTCATTCATTCATCCATCCATCCATCCATCCATCCATCCATCCATCCATCCATCCATCCATCCATCTATTTATTTATTTATTTATTTATTTATTTATTTATTTATTTATTTAATTATTTATTTGTTTATTTATTTTGCATTGGGCAGGTAGAAAATATGCAATATAGAGATCATCAGCAGGGATAAGAAAGAAACAGTATAAATCAGAAAAATAAAATTCTCCCTCAATTTCCCTTATCACCACTTTACATTCAGTTCATTGGTAACACCCTCAGAGGTCTGATATAGGATGAACATATGTCCTGCTTTTTCATTTAATTTCAGCTTAATTTTATGCATTTTTCAGCTTAATTTTAACCATTTTTCTGAAGTCATTTTTATTACAGTTCATGCAAGAAAGAGCTCCCGAAGGTAATTACTTCATAAAAGTGGAGGGAATCAATCATGAAACTTTAGGATTTGTAGAAATTGCATCGCATGGATCTCCTACATATATCAGGGATCACCTGCCTACTGTACTGCCTAAAAGAATGTATGAGGCTAAGTGAGGACTTGTTTCCACTTCTTCCCCCCAAAACACACACGCATACACACACACACACACACACACACATACACACACACCACTTACCCACCCTACTGTTTTATGATTTGACAAAGCTTTCTGATGAAGTGGAAGGTCTCCTAGGTTTGGAGTCCCAAGTCCTGGGATTGAGTCTGGAATCTCATCTCTACTACTCGTTTAGCTTCTGTACAAGCTACTTCACCTTTCTGACCTGAAACTTCTTTATCCATACAACAGAAATAAGAATATTTTTACAGTCTACTTCAGGAGCTAATTGTGAGGAATGTTCTTTGAAATCTATAAGGCTGAACATTACTTGATCATCCTTATCAATCATATCTATACTTTTCTTTGCTTGAATCAGTCAGTTAAATAGTTTCATTTTTTATTAATTTTATTTATTTTCAGTGTTCTACTTCCCCCTCCCTCTACCCAGTTACCCCCTCCCTCCTCAATATGGCATACTATTTTATATAGGTTCTACACATACATTTTTATTAAATACATTTTCACAATAGTCATGTTGTGCAGAAGAATTAAAAGGAATGGGAGAAATTGTATAACAAAACATAACAATACACACATACAAAAACAAGATCTGCTACATTCTGCAAATGAATTCCATAGTTCTTTCTATGGATGTAGAAGGCTTTTGCCTTAAAAGATCATTGGGAATTTTTAAAGTCCTTGCATTTCAATGACGTTCCAAGTCTACCAGAAGAAACTCTTGCACAATATAGTTGTTGCTATGCACAAAGTTCTCCTGGTTCTGCTCCTTTCACTCAGCATCAGGTCATGTAAGTCTTCCCAGGCCTCTCTGAAGTCTTCCCATTTATTATTTCTTATAGCACAATAGTTTTCCATTACATTCATATAGCATAATTTATTCAGCCATTCCCCAATTGATTGGTATCCCCTTGATTTCCAGTTTTTGGTCATTGCAAAAAGAGGGGCTATAAATATTTTTGTACATGTGGGGCCCTTTCCCATTGATCTCTTGGGGATACAGCCCTAGAAACACTATTGCAAGCTCCCACTATGTGGAAGCCATTGTAACAGGCACAGAAAATAAAGAGGCAAAACACAGTTCTTGCCCACAAGGAGTATACAGTCAATTGAATGAAACAAGGCACATATATGTACAAAGTACCTCTGCATTTCCCCCCCCAGGTCTTTCACACACACACACACACACACACACACACACACACACACACACACACACACTGGCCCAAAATATGACTAGGGACAGGAAATCAGTAGGCAGAGATGAGGAGGGAGAGATTCCAGGCATGCAGTACCTGAGAATGCTAGAGAAAAATGTCTGAACCTGAGAGATGCATTATCTTGTTCTTAAAGCAGCAAGGAGGCCAGTGTGACAGACTGAAGAGCATATGGTAGAGAATGAGGTATAAGAAAATTGGAAAGGTACATGTTGAGAAGGAGGTAGATTTTAAAGAGCCTGCAATACCAAACAGGGAATTTTGTAATTGTTCCTAGAAGGAACAGGGACCCACTAGAGTTCATTGTGTAGAGGGGTGATATGATTAGTTCTATGCTTTACAAAAATCACTTTGTGGCTAAATGGCAGTTGGATTGAGTGGGGAGAGATCTGGGAAAGGTGTTTATACATATGTAGTTATGCAAAAGATTTTCATGTTGTCATTTTGTGAAAGACTACCTACATTTCCCTCCACTCTATCCTGCCCCCCATTTATTCTAGTCTTCTTTTAACCTTGTCCATCCCTAAAAGTGTTTGTTTCTAATAATCCTCTCCTCCCATTTGCCTTCCCTTCTATCATTCCCCCACATCCCTCTTATTCCTCCTTCTCCCCTACTTTCCTGAAGTGCAAGATAGATTTTCATACCAAATGGAGTGTGCATGTTATTCCCTACTTAATCCAAATATGATGAGAGTAAACTTCACTTTTTCCCTTTCACCTCCCCTCTTTTCCCCTTCATTGAAAAAAACCTTTTCTTGCCTCTTTTATGAGACATAATATGTCCCATTACATTTCTCCCTTTCTCCTACCAATATGTTCCTCTCTCACTCCTTTATTTATTTTTTTAGATATTATCCCTTCCTATTCCTCTGTCTATATGTACATAATCCCTCAAATTACCCAAACAGTGAGAAGTCTCAAGAATTGCAACTATTATCTTTCCATGTAGGAATGTAAACAGTTCAACTTTAGTAAGTCCCTTTTGATTTTTCTTTCCTGTTTACCTTCTCATGCTTCTCTCCATTCTTGTATTTGAAAGTCAGATTTTCTATCCAGCTCTGGTCTTTTCAACAAGAATGCTTGAAAGTCCTCTATTTCACTGAATGACCACTTTTTTTCCCTGAAGTATTATATTCAGTTTTCCTGGGTAGGTGATTCTTGGTTTTAATCCTAATTCCTTTGACTTCTGGAATATCATATTCCAAGCCCTTAGATACCTTAATATAGAAGCTGCTAGATCTTGTGTTATCCTGATTGTATATCCACAATACTCAATGTGTTTCTTACTGGCTGCTTACAATATTTTCTCTGTTACCTGGGAATTCTGGAATTTGACTACAATATTCTCTGGAGTTTTTCTTTTTGGATCTCTTTCATTAAGTGAGCAGTAGATTCTTTTAATATTTATTCTACCCACTTGTTCTAAAATATCAGGGCAGTTTTCCTTGATAATTTCATGAAAGATGATGTCTAGGCTCTTTTTTGATCATGGCTTTCAGGTAGTCCCATAATTTTTAAATTGTCTCTCCTGGATCTATTTTCCAGGTCAGTTGTTTTTCCAATGAGATATTTCATATTGTCTGCTATTTTTTCCATTTCTTTGGTTTTATTTTATAATTTCTTGATTTTTCATAAAATCTTTAGTTTCAATCTGCTTTATTCTAGTCTTTAAGGAATTATTTTCTTCAATGAGCTTTTGTATCTCTTTTTCATCTGGCCAGTTCTGCTTTTTAGAGCATTCTTCTCTTCGTTGGCTTCTTGGATCTCTTTTGCCATTTGTGTTAGTCTAAAGTGTTATTTTTTTTAATTATTTTTTTGTGTCTCCTTTAGCAAGCAGTTGACTCATTTCTCATGATTTTCTTGCATCACTCTCATTTCTCATTCTAAGTTTTACTCTACTTCCCTTACTTGATTTTCAAAATCCTTTTTTGATTTCTTCCATGGCCTGAGACCGATTCATATTTTTCTTGGAGTCTTTGGATAGAGGAGTTATCAGTTTGTTTTCATCCATTTATATGTTTTGATCTTCCTGGTCACCAAAGTAAGATGCATTTTTCCTGTTTTTGCTCATTTTCCCAGCCATTTACTTGACTTTTGAGGTCTTGGCCAAGGTAATTCTCTCCTTGCTGTGAGGGTGGGGTGGTGGCTGTCAGCTGTTCAATATCCCCACAATCTATGGTCCTAGAGCTCCAGAAACAGTGACTGCAGCTGCCTCTATTGCAGTTGTGTCTGCCAGCAGTTCCTCCACCCCTCCCCATCAGCAACTCTGGGATTGGGGCTGGATCACTCCACTCTCCTGTACTGGTACCACACACTTTTCCCACTGACCTTACAATTTATCCTCAGCAGTTTGGGGTCATGAAGTGTGGAAACCACCACAGGTGTGAGACATTCAGTCTCCCCAAGGCCTGCTCAGGTCCTGTCTGTGCCACAATGACCCATATTGGATTACACCTTGGGCCCTGCTCCCAGTGTGGCCCAATAGACACTTCCAGGAGATCTTCCTGGCTGTCTTGCGTGGGAGATTTGTTTCACTCCATCATTCTATGGATTCTGCAGCTCCAGAATTTGTTTAGAGACATTTTTTACAGGTATTTGGCTAGGCTTAGCAATAGGCCTCTAGAAAGTCCATGCTGTTACACCTCCACCTTGGCTCTGCCTATAGTCACTATTCTTATAATTCATTTTTTTTAAAAGACTTTGTTAAGATTGAATTGTTCCCACTGGTTACTATTAAGGGAAAACACACCAGGGACAACAAATGAATCAGACTGTTAGGATCCCAATTGCACAGGGTTCTCTAGAAATTGAGGTAGCAGCCACATTCCAAGGACCCAAAATGCCAGTATGAGTGCTAATTTTACAGTAGGCTAATCTAAGGAGGATGCTACATGTTAATCCCTACTCTGAATTTCTCCCCCACCTCCTTGTCAAACACACACACACACACACACACACACACACACACTCACAAACCAGATAAATGGTCATTAATCTACTGGTTTGAGATATCCAATGCTTTTCCCACCATAACATAACACCTCTCATTTAGGTTTAACTGGAAATCTGGATATTTTTTCCTCATTATTAATAAAAGCTTATTCCTTCTAACTTCCACATCTAGTTCCTATTTTTGTTCATTTACAGCTACTCGTTAGAACTAATAATCTGAATGGGTTTGAAAGGCTCATTGAACAGTATAGATATGCCTACTTGTAAACAGGATAATTTTGTGTATGGGCCACGAAGCCATACACATATTTCTTTCTACTCAAAGTGGAAACCATTGATCCATACTTAGGTACACATAGGGATTGTAATATGTTGTAAATAGAACATGGAACTTTGGGGGAAAAGGCCAGACTCTAAAGCTTAGTTTCACTTCTTTCTGATTCTAAACTTAAAAAAGTTGGTCTATAGGCCATAATTTCCATGTTTCTAAGTTAATTAGGTTGAATGAGATGATCTTCAAGGCCCCATTGTCTCTAACATACAATGATGTAAATATGTAGAAGAAAATTAACAAACGTTTCAGAAACATTAGAGCATGTTAAGAGGTGTAAATAATGATCGGAGGGACAATTGGAGACTTTTTGATGCAAAAATAGATGTAATCAGAAGACAGCCTGGAGTGTTAAAAACTCAAAGGTAAGAGAAGAACAGGGGCAATATATTTGCAGTGTCAGCTAATGAAGGCATATTAAGCAAGTGACCGTTTTTAGTTTTTAAATTTTGAGGTACTTTGTGCCTTGTACATCATTTGATCTGTAAAACAGTCCTTCCAGGAAAGCACCACCATAGGCAGTTGCCTATGTATTTCCTGTCTATATATAAAGAGTTTGAATCTCAGATAGATGATGCTACATGCCAAGGATCACACAGCTAGGAAATTCTAGAGAAAAGATTCAAGTTCAAGTCTCTTCTGACTTCATGTTCAAATGACCTTTCCATCACTTCATGTTCCCTGGACAGAAGCATATAGCAGAAGGGCTGGGTTTCCCCTTCTACTCTGCTCCCATACATTCACCAACTTTATAGCTACTTGAACTTGATTCTCCTAGTATATTTCCCTCCTAGAAATATGGGAAAAATCAATCAATTTATTAAGTATCCATTATATACCAGGCTCTGTGCTAAACTCTGGGGGCACAAAAAAAGAGAAAAAGATACTCTCTGTTCTCAAAGTGCTTAAAATCTAATAGGGAAGACAGAATGCACACAAATATATACAGAATAAATAGGAAATAAATAGCAGAGACAAGGAACTAGAATGAAGAGGGATTGGGGAAAGTTTCCTGCCAGGGAGATCTGCAGTCAGATGGAGAAGGGAGAGTGTTTCAGAAATGAGGTATAGTCAGAGAAAGTGCCTGGAGAGAGAGGTAGAGTACATGAAACAGTCAGGAGGCTGTTACTGGATTGCAGAGTACATTGGGGAGGAAGGTCTAAGAAGGTTAGAAAGGAGGCGGCTATGAGACACTGAATATGAAACAGCATTTTGTATACTCTCCTATAAGCAAAAGGGAGACGCTGGAGTCTTTTGAGTTGGGGAGAGGGGGCCTAAGTGACATGACTGGGAACAAATTTGAGATGTTGCAAAAGTGAAATAGGCCTTGGCAAAACTTGGATATGGGCAGAGTGAGATATAGTGAGAAACCCAGGATGACTCCTAGGTTGAATCTGAGGGAGGAAGAAAATAATGTTGCCCTCTAAAATAATTGGGAAAATAGGAGGTGGGGAGGGTTTACAGGAGAAAATACTAAGTTCTGTTCTGGACATAGAACTTTAACTACTGATCGCTAGAGCTGTTGTGAAAAAGGTATTTTATAAAAACTCAAAGTGGTATGTAAATGATAAACATTATCATCATCTGTTAATATTATTTTACAAAATCTCTGTTACTCCCTTTTTACTTTGGCATAGTTATGCTCAACTCTCTTTTTTTTTAGTATGAATTTATTTATTTAACTTTTTACATTCATTTTCACAAAATTTTGGGTTCCAAATTTTCTCCCCATTTATCCCCTCCCCCCACCCCAATACATCGAGCATTCTAATTTTCCCTATCATCAATCTGCCCTCTCTTCTATCATCCCTCCCTTCTCTTGTCCCCATCTTCTCTTTTGTCCTGTAGGCCCAGCTGACTTTCTATTCCCCACTAACTGTATTTCTTGTTTCCTAGTAGCAAGAACAATACTCAACAGTTGTTCCTAAAACTTTGAGTTCCAAATTCTCCCCATCCCTCCCTCCCTACCCATTCCCTTTGGGAAGGCAGGCAATTCAATATAGGCCATATCTGTGTAGTTTTGCAAATGACTTCGAAAATAGTCATGTTGTGTAAGACTAACTGTATTTCCCTCCATCCTATGCTGCGCCCCCATTGTTTCTATTCTGTCTTTTGATCCGGTCCCTCCCTGAGTGTTGACTTCAAATTACTCCCTCCTCCTATTGCCCTCCCTTCCATCATCCCCCACACTCTGCTTATCTCCTCCCCCACTTTCCTGTATTGTAAGATAGGTTTTCATACCAAAATGAGTGTGCATTTTATTCCTTCCTTTAGTCGAATGTGATGAGGGTAAACTTCATGTTTTTTTCTCAGCTCTCCTCTTTTTCCCTCCACTAAAAAGTCTCCTGCTTGCCTCTTGAATGAGAGATAATTTATCCCATTCCATTTCACCCTCTTTCCTCCCACTACATTTCTCTCTCACCATTTACCTTAATTTCTTTTAAGATATGGTCCCATCCTATTCAATTCACTTTGTGCTCTCTGTCCCTGTGTGTGCGTGCATGTGTGTATGTGTGTGTGCATGCACATGTACATGTGTGTGTGTGTGTATGGTCCCACCAACTACCCAGCTATTGAAAAGGTTTAAGAGTTACAAATATTGTCTTTCCATGTAGGAATGTAAACAGTTCACCTTTGGTAAGTCCCTTATGACTTCTCTTTGCTGTTTACTTTTTCATGTTTCTTCTCATTCTTGTGTTTGAAAGTCAAATTTTCTTTTCAGCTCTGGTCATTTCATCAAGAATGCTTGAAAGTCCTCTGTTTCATTGAAAGACCATACTTTCCCCTGAAGTATTATACTCAGTTTTACTGGGTAGGTGATTCTTGGTTTTAGTCCTAGTTCCTTAGACTTCTGGAATATCCTATTCCACGCCCTTCCATCCCTTAATGTAGAAGCTGTTAGATCTTGTATTATCCTGATTGTATTTCCACAGTACTGGAATTGTTTCTTTCTAGCTGCTTGCAATATTTTCTCCTTGACCTGGGAATTCTGGAATTTGGCCACAATGTTCCTGGGAGTTTCTCTTTTTGGATCTTTTTCAGGAGGTGATTGGTGGATTCCTTGAATACTTATTTTGCCCTCTGGTTCTAGACTATCAGGACAGTTTTCCTTGATAATTTCATGAAAGATGATGTCTAGGCTCTTTTTTGATCATGGCTTTCAGGTAGTCCCATAATTTTAAAATTGTCTCTCCTGGATCTATTTTCCAGGTCAGTTGTTTTTCCCACGAGATATTTCACATTCTCTTCCATTTTTTCATTCTTTTGGTTTTGTTTGGTGATTTCTTGGTTTCTCAGAAAGTCATTAGACTCCATCTGTTCCATTCTGATTTTGAGAGAACTATTTTCTTCAGTGAGCTTTTGAACCTCCTTTTCCATTTGGCTAATTCTGCTTTTGAAAGCATTCTTCTCCTCATTGGCTTTTTGAACCTCTTTTGCCAATTGAGTGGCCTATTTTTCAAGGTGTTTTTTTTCTTCAGCATTTTTTTGGGTCTCCTTTACCAAGGTATTGACCCGTTTTTCATGCTTTTCTTGCATCTCTCTCATTTCTCTTCCCACTTTTTCCTCCACCTGTCTAACTTGATTTTCAAAATCCTTTTTGAGATCTTCCATGGCCCGAGCCCACCGGACATCCACCTCGGATGTCTGGGATACAGAGACCCTGACCTCCATGTCTTTCCCTAATGGTAAGTATTGTTCCTCTCATCTGAAATGAAAGGCAGGAACATCTGTTCCCCAAGAAAGTAGCTTTCTATGGTCTTATTTTTTTTTCCCTTTTCTGGGCATTTTCCCAGCCAGTTTCTTGACTTCTGAGATTCTTCTCTATCCCTGCCTAGATCCGCCCAGCTAGTGCTTGGGGTCTGAGATTCAGATGCTGCTCTCCAGCCTTAGGGCTTTCCACAATGGGCACAGCTGCTATTCAGTGTGAGCTTAAGTTCTGGTGCTCAGGTGGGGACAGGGCCACCTCCCAGGCTCAGTTCTCTCAGGGGGTTTATGCAGAGACCTTCAGTAATGGCCCTGAGCTCCTGTCTGCTCTGGGAGTCCCTGGCTGCCGCTGCTTCTCCCACTGCCTCTGCTGCTGCCTCCCGAGGGGGCCCGAGTCACAGAGACACCCCGCTCCCCGAAGTCTCTCTCACTGACCTGTAGCGCCTGTGGGTGGAGGGATCTTCACGACCGCCCACCGGAGATTCCGTACCTGATGCCTGCTTGGATCTGCTCCTCTGGGGCCACAGGGCCAGGGTAGCACAGGGGTGGGCTCTGCGGCAGAAGCGCGACGGACCCCTGGGGACAGCTTTCCAGGGCTCTCTGGAATGGAAATCTCTTCCACTGTGTTTCTGCCTGGCTTGCTCTGCTCCAGAATTTGTGGGGAGTTCTTTCTACAGAAAATATATGGGTTGTGTGTTCGGAGCTAGCATATGTGAGTCTCTACTCCACCATCTTGGCTCCTCCCCCTATCTCATCTCTTTAGCTGATTTTCTTCTCATCTCTAAACTGAAAGGATTAAAGTCACATCCAAACATCTTTTACAGTTTTAAATGTATGATCATGTGCATTTCTTGAAAGAAGTGGCATTAAGGATCATGATTTTGTGATTTAGAGCTGAAAATGACCTCATGGGTTATTGAGTCCAATCATCTCATTTAACAAAGGAAGAAACTGATGTCTAGGAAGGTAAATCCCCTTAAATGATTTGTCCTGTGAAGTTTGGATCCACTCAAAGGGCCA
Organism: Bettongia penicillata ogilbyi; assembly: GCA_023548195.1. Classification (NCBI taxonomy): domain Eukaryota; kingdom Metazoa; phylum Chordata; class Mammalia; order Diprotodontia; family Potoroidae; genus Bettongia; species Bettongia penicillata. Next base: position 104,911 of record JAJHZJ010000609.1, on the reverse strand, counting down.
CACTTGAGGACATGGAGGGCCACATGTGGTCTTGAGGCTGCAGGTTCCCCATCACTGGCTTATTCCCTCTATTTGTTTTCCAAAGTCACACAGCTAGTATATGTCAGAGGTAGTATTTGAAACCTCTGACTCCAGAGGCCAGGTAATTGTTACTTGTTTCTTTTTCATTTTCTGCCTAATGCTTTGAATTTCATTGGTTGCTTAAATTTTTTGATTCAACTACAATCCCCGGCATTAGTTTCTCTTTTCTATAATATATTCTTAACATAGTTGCCAAAATAGCTTTCTTAAAATACAATCATTGTTGTCTTAAGAAATGATCATTTCTTGGAATCTCATAGACCAATGCTTGATACCATACACAAGAATAAAGTCCAAATGGATATGTAATTGATACTATTAAAAAAAAAAATTAGGGGACCAAGGAGTAGCGTATTTGTTGAATTATGGAAAATGAAGACATTTTTGACCAAATGAGATAGAGAACATTATGAATGTTCATTTGAATGAACATTTGATTACATTAAACTAAAAAGTTGTTACATAAACAAATCCAATGCAATCAAGATTAGGAGGGAAGCAGAAAACTGGGAAAGAATTTTTGCAACTAGCATCTGTGATAGAGGCCTCATTTCTAAAATACATAGAGAACTGGGTCAAATGCAGAAGAATACTAGTCATTCCTCAAGTAATAAATGGTCAAAGGATACGAACAGGCAGTTTTCAGAGGAAGATATTAAAGCAATCTATAGTCATATGAAAAAATGCTCTAAATCACTTTTGATTAGAGAGATACATATCAAAACAACTCTGAGATACCACATCACACCTGTCAGATTGGCTAACATGACAAGGAAGATGATAAATGTTGGCAAAGATGTGGGAGAGCTAGAGCATGAATTCATTGTTGGTCTAGCTTGAGCTGATCCAACTGTTCTGGAGAGCAATTTGAAACTATGCCCAAAGGGCTACAAAAATGTGCATAACTTTTGACCCAGCAATATCACTTCTAGGACTGTGTGCCAAAGAGATCATAAAAGTGGGAAAGGGTCCCATGTCAGGGGCACAATGGACCAACAACCCTCCTGGGGGGATGAGAGTACTAGGAAGACCTGACCTGCTGACGTGGCTCTGCCAGCTCAGCACTAGAAAGACTTCCTGGTCTGAAGCTAAATAACCACCAACCAACCAGAAGGGGACACAACCCGGGATTGGGAATCGTGCCCTTTTTTGGTTTGGTCTGGAGGGGCTCGCTCCAATGAGATGAAAGCCCCGCCCTCAGGGAGGAACTGGGGAGGAGCCTACTCGGAAGAGGAGGGCAAGACACTAGGGATAAAAGGCACACACAGGAAGGGCTCGGGGGGATCTTCTGGTGTAACTGATAAGAATAAACTGCTTCTCAACTGCACTCCGCGTCCTGCCTGGTTAAGAGCCTTCCCCTCCCCCAGGGGAAGGTCCGGAGACGTCCGAAGCCACGAGGGTTGGAGAGAAGGGGTCGGGATCTCGCCCGAAGGTTCGGGGGTCGAACGCGCCCCGAACAGCTGGCGCCCAACGTGGGGCGACACCGCAAGTGGATCCGGGTGAGGTAAGTGAAGGGGGACCCCTTGCCTACTCCGCTGGACGGAGTAGAAGGACCAGGCAGCCTAGGCGAAAGCGAGCGGCAAAACGAAAGTAAAAACCCCGGCCGCTTTTCGAGCCGGAGAACGAACGCCGCCCGCTTCAGAGACGCCTAGAAGGCAGAATGGGCTCCGCCCATGTAAAACCAGAGGATAAGGGAGTGCTAGCCTGCCAGCTGTACAAGCTGTGCAAGAAAAATGGAGTAAAAATTCATATTAGAACATGTAGGGACTGGGTCGAAAAAATACTGATAGTCAGCCCTTGGATAGAGCATACAGGAATTGATCCGACCCGTTGGCGATTAATAGAGCAGCAGGAAAATAGAGAGGAAGTAGATTGGAAAGGGGCCAACCTATTCCCCGTGTTTGTTCAGCCAGAACAGGGCGGACAGCCTCAAAGGGTGCATAAACCGCTGTCCTATAAATTCCTAAGAGATCTTAAAGAGACCGCCGCAAAATCCGTTTCCGGCTCTGCTTATGTACAGACAGTCATACAATCTTGGCGGTCTGGGAGCTCAGGAGATAATCATGACCAGATAGGACAGAGAGGAAAGAGGGAGTTGGTGCAGTCAGAAATTCAACCAGGAATACATCCAGAGTTGGCCCAGGGCCTGGTTTTGTGGCACAGCAAAAAATTTGCCCAGGATTTGTGGCACAGTGGCGAATTCAGCAGCCCGGACACAGTGATAGAAATTAAGCCAGAGTTATAATGTGTACAGAGGATTTCTGACAATTTTTCTCAGTTTTTTTGGATTCTTTTATTGTCTGTATATGTGTTCTGTCTTTACATGTTCTGTGTGCGTGTGTTTGTGAGTTATTACGGTCAGCTCCATGGTAGCTGGACCTTGGAAAGTTATCTCTTTTCCTCCCCCTCCTCCCTTCTCTCTGATGACTGCAGCATCGGGGAGAAGTATGGGAGAGAGAAAGAGAGGAACTAATCTTATATTATTTAGTTTATGTGATTGCAAAGTGTAGTCTTGGATGGGAAATGCAGGAACATAGTGTCTGTGCAGTTTTAAAGGGGGCTTTAATCAAAGCCCATTAGGAAAACAACATGGATATGAAGTTTAAGGAAAGCATAAAAGTTTCGGAAATTATTTGAAAGTTTTTGGTTAAACTCTCTCTCGCTTTACCCTCTTCCCTCCAATCCTGGCCAGATTGTGAGGGTGGAGAGAGACGAGACGAGACGAGATCTGGGGCAGGCTGATCAACATTTTCACCTAAATCTCACCTAAAAGAAAAGTATTTTGTATAATAAGAAGTAACCAAAAGGTAGTTATTCTGTTCACATTTTAAGTGAAATGTGTCACTCCTAATTGGATGTTTAAAACAGATCAGGATTTGTTATATTATTTGGCACTAGGCAAATTGGAAATATGCATAAATCTTAAAGGGACACCTCAGCAGAGATAAAGCTTTTGAAACTCTCCAGTAGAACGGAGGGGACTTGGCGCCACTGGATATTTGTCCAGAAGTCTCCCTCACTTCAGCTGATAGATTCAAAAGCCCTCTCTTTCAAAGATGTTCTTAAGGAGTGGATACGGAAGTAAAATTTACTTGAGTAAATGTTAGAATCATTAAGATTTTTTGCCCTGCAGTCCCAACTCATCAACCAGCTAGGACTACAGTCAATTGTAACTTTTATCATCCCAGATTAGATCAAGGGAAGAGAATGCTTAAGAATAGTAGGGAATTTAATTTGCCCTTCCCGAGGGTAGGGGTTGGGATGAACAGTTCATGGTGGAATTTTCCATTTTACATGTCACTGGAATCCCCTATAATCCCACTGGTCAAGCTATAGTGGAACTAGCAAATCACTCCCTGGACACCTACTCGCACAAAAGAAAGGGGGAATTGTTGAGGGCCAGGGTGGAGTGCAGTTGACAAGATCAGGATAGACCTTTGGGGAAACTGATCTTTGAGACTGTGCTCATTATTGTTGAGGGCCAGGGTGGAGTGCAGTTGATGAGATCAGGATAGACCTTTGGGGAAACTGATCTTTGAGACTGCTCATTATCATCCGGAATGGCTCTCCATGGCCCCCAGATGTTGTCTCTGTGAGACAAACAAGAGAGTTACAGAAAACAAGGGATATGTAGAATAGATGTTCCTAGGCTTGTGGTCTGATTTATCAGAAGACTGATTTAATCATCCTGATTGATTTAATCACTGGGACACAATAGCAGAATGTCAGGTAGACTTTCAGTACCTTGTCTATATAAACCCAAACCCTCAGATCAATAAAAGGAACTGGTCTATTCCTACCTCCCCCGACTTTTTTCTTTCAACCACATCACTGAGCCATGTAGGGACGCAGGGGCGTCCTCTACATCTGGCCCTCTTGCAAAAACAAAAAGGGGAGTAGTTGGACCAGGAGTTGATGATAAATTCGCAATTGGCTGTTTATACTCCAAATTGATGATAAATTACAATTGGCCTTTGGCTGTTTATACTCTAAATTATTTAAAATTCGATAATGATGGCTTATTGGCTGCTATGAAATTCTTAACATTTCCTAATAAGGAGTCTGCAAAGAATGAATCAGCAATAACAAGTGCCCTGAAAGCAGCCAGTAAAGTAATGTGGCACAATGAGAATAAAAATTCCAAAAAATCCAGCCTTTGGGGGAGGGATGTTCTGGGCCAGATGGGAGTGGTTGTGACTACTGATATTCAGTTAAACCACTAGGGGTTACTGATGGGCCTTCACCCTTACCACTGACGTGGAAGTCCCAACAATCTATCTGGGTGGAACAGTGGCCCCTCACCACAGAGAAATTACAGGCCCTTAAAGGTATAGTGGATGATCTTCTTAAAGCAGGACTCATTGAGCCCTCCACAAGCCCTTGGAATTCCCCAGTGTTTGTAATAAAAAAGAAATCTGGGCAGTGGAGAATGCTCGTAGATCTCAGAGCAGTTAACAGTGCATTGGAACCCATGGGAGCAGCTCAACCCGGACTGCCCTCACCAACTGTGGTTCCTAAGGAATGGCCCATAGCCTTCATAGATATTAAAGATTGTTTCTACGGCATTCCCCTACAGGAAAAGGATAGAGAGCATTTTGCATTTAGCATCCCGAACACTAATTATCAGCGTCCCAGTCAAAGGTTCCAATTTAAGGTCTTACCCCAGGGGATGGCTAATAGTCCTACCATGTGTCAATTATATGTTGATGCTATTCTAAATCCCATCAGACAGACCAACTCAGCAGCCATGCTTATCCATTATATGGATGATATTTTAATAGCCACGCCTTCGTCAGCCACTACAAGTCTCTTGTTAAAGCGAGTCATGAGTGCCCTGGCTGAGCATGGACTATACGTAGCACCTGAGAAAGTACAGACACAACCGCCTTATCAGTATTTAGGTCACCAGGTCACACAAACGGAGGTTAGAAAAAATCCCTCTATAGATAGAACAGCGGTTAAGACATTAAACGACTTCCAGAAATTAATAGGGTCCATACAATGGTTAAGGAACACTGCACCTATATCCAATGAGTTAATGCAACCGCTTTACCAAATTTTGAAAGGGCCCTCTGCACTTAATTCCCCTAGAGACTGGACCAAAGAGGCTATGCAGGCTATGGATGCTATAGAGCGCATAGCTAACGAATCCACTGTCCAACGCATAGATCCACTACAGCCGGTCTATATAACTGTTGTGTCAAACCCGTCATTAGGTATAGCTGCCTCAATATTTCAACAGGCTGGCCCTTTGGCGTGGGTCTATCCTTCCAAACCCAACAAAAGTGTCCCCTCTAAGCTAGAGACACGGGGACTGCTGCTAATGAAAGCCTCAGTATTGGCTCAAGGCATTACCGGTAAGGTTCCTATCATATTAATAGAGGATTCTGTAGAGATATTCACACAATTAGCACATGAATCAGAAACTTGGGCGGTGGTCTTAACTACCCACCAGACTGTTCAAGGTCATCTGCCTCCATCGCTCAGGGGGTGAGCTTCATTGTCCTTGTTGATTCCAAAAAACCCAGTGCAATCGACGCCGGTTGATGGCCTTAACATATTTACAGATGCGACAAAGAAAAATAAGGCCTCAGTTTATATCCCAGCCAAGAAAATTTTGCAGATCTTACAAACACCATATACCTCTGCCCAGAAAAACGAACTATATGCTGTTTTACAAGCTTTACAATTATGCCCCTCTGAACCCTTTAATCTAACTACAGATAGCCTTTTTGTTACCACCTCCTTACTCACATCGCCACTGCAGATCTTTCACAGTCCTCCTCGGCTATCTTACCGATGTTGGTGCAGTTACAACAAACACTTGTAGATCGGAAACACCCTTTATATGTTTTACCTATCAGGATTCCCAAAATCACCCTTACCCGCATGTATACCTACCCCGAATATGTTTGATGTTGTCCAAGTTTGCTCTACAGGTTATCCGGTGATAGGAGAGATGATAAACAACACCCAGCTGTATTTCATGGATGGCATCCCAGGACCCTACTTCACTGCACCTGTCCCTCATGCAGTATCCGGCAACCAGATCAATACCACGGTGGTATTGCAGGCACACCTATGGAAGGCCGCAGCGGTGTTCGGAAAGGCCATACACATGACGGACAATAGTGCGCCCCTCACAGACAATGCCACACTGAACAAACAGTGGTTTAACCTTCTTACAGAACTTGGGTACCACTGCGATGAATCTTCTAGCTCAGGACATTGCAACTCTTTTGAGGTAGTGACACAGACAACTACAGACACCGAAATGTTTCTGATTTGTAGGGACGGGAGCATCACTGGCACCCATGATTTTAACATTATTTGCCATAATGGGTCCCTATCAAACACCCTTCAGAGTAAGAACTTAACAGGGAATGGCACCTTTGTAATATTGCTGAAAATACCCCTGGTAACCTTTTTGCCGGTAGGATCTTATAGACCCTTCGTGGACTCGGACTATTTTGAAATGATCACTGCCCGAGTGGCACGAGTGAGACGGGGACTGGACATTTCTACAATGGATATCATTGGACTAGCCGTGAGTGTTTTACAACAAATAGAACTTGCGGCACTGCAGAATGAGGGTAAAGTTATGGCACATGATCTGTCCGACTTTATGGTCTATTCGTAAGAGGCATGGGTGGAGCAACAACAGATAAATAGACAGGTGGCACTTGAGCTAGCCGCGCTGACCTCTGCGGTAAAAGCATTGGCCACGACGGTACAGGTAGAATCAATGCTTCAAGGGCTATCGTGCGATACGCAGCTGTTACGACCTGCATGCATGACTGCCCTCATGCTTAACGCTAGCACAGAGCTTGAAGATGCTATTGCCAGACTTGATGACTTCCAAAGTTTAGATACTTATATATTAAAGTTAGATGAGATAATTAAAAGCATACAAAATGCCACAGACCATTATAAGAGGGATATGAAAAATCAGCATGGACTTTTTCCAGACTGGTTGAGAAATCTTAATGTTACACAATGGCTTCATACATTTTTTGTTACTGGATTGGGAATTGCCCTGTTATGTGTGATTTGTCTCTGCCTACCTTGCTTATTGTCATGTATTATGAAATTGTGGATGAGTACCCTGGAACAGCTGAGGGCTGATATATTTCTGCAAAAACACAAAGGGGTCGTTGCCGGGGGTCGATCCTGATTACCTGACTAATGAGGGCTGGGGCTAAGTTAAGGCTTGCTACTATCACCCCGCTAAGATTCATAATGGGCTCTCGCTGTGACTGTGCCAATGACGGGAATATTGTGGCCCCATGACCTGGATAATCATGCCATTGGCTGCAGAGGTACCCAATGACGGGATTATTGTGGGTCCACCTACCAGAAATGCTGGAGGTGGGGAGCACCCACATAGCCTAAGACAGGGGCCCTGCCCACTTTCGGTACCAGGCATGGAGTCAGGCCACATAGCCTAAGACAGGCCCTTCACCTGCCCTTGTAAAACAAAAAGGGGGAGTTGTCAGGGGCACAATGGACCAACGCCCTTCCTGGGGGGAAGAGAGTACTAGGAAGACCTGACCTGCTGACGTGGCTCTGCCAGCTCAGCACTAGAAAGACTTCCTGGTCTGAAGCTAAATAACCACCAACCAACCAGAAGGGGACACGACCCGGGATTGGGAATCGTGCCCTTTTTTGGTTTGGTCTGGAGGGGCTCGCTCCAATGAGATGAAAGCCCCGCCCTCAGGGAGGAACTGGGGAGGAGCCTACTCAGAAGAGGAGGGCAAGACACTAGGGATAAAAGGCACACACAGGAAGGGCTCGGGGGGGATCTTCTGGTGTAACTGATAAGAATAAACTGCTTCTCAACTGCACTCCGCATCCTGCCTGGTTAAGAGCCTTCCCCTCCCCCAGGGGAAGGTCCGGAGACGTCCGAAGCCACGAGGGTTGGAGAGAAGGGGTCGGGATCTCGCCCGAAGGTTCGGGGGTCGAACGCGCCCCGAACAGTCCCACATGTACAAAAATATTTACAGCAACTCTCTTTGTGGTGGCTAAGAACTAGAAATTGAGGGGATATCCATCAATTAAGAAATGACTGAATAAATTGTGGTATCAGTGTGTTCATCCTTCATTGCTGAAGAAGACCATGCTATCAGAGGAATGATGACCTGACTGGCACTTGACTTTGTTTTGAGTGAGGGAGGGCTGTGCAGGTCACCAGGCTGTGCAGGTCACCAGCCTCACTTCTCCTCCACAGCTGGTCCTGAATCCAGTGACCAGATATTCATCAGGATGACTGGAGATGACCCAGGATGAGGCAACTGGGGTTAAGTGACTTTCCAAACATCACATAGCTAGTGAGTGTCAAGTGTCTGAGGTAAGATTTGAACTCAGATCCTCCTGACTCCTGTACTGGTGCTCTATTCACTGCGCCACCTAGCTGTCTCTCTGGGTGTTAGAAGGTGAAGATGGATAGGAGCAACAAGAGACTGGAGAAAGAGACTCAGTTAACAGATTACTTCTGTAGCCTCAACTAAAGATGTGCTTCATCATTTGTTCTCAGGTTTTCTCACACCTTATTTTCATTGATTTACAGATTTTTATTGTGTAAAGGGGCTCTATTGATCATTGATTCTAGTTCTTCCTTTGAAAGATGAGAAAATAGATGCCCTTTAGGAATGTGGCTGGTCCAATACCACAAAGATATTTAGTGGCAAAGGTGGGATTCTAACCCATTTCTGTTGCCCTTGCCATGTTGCCACAATGACTTAGATCTTAGGTTTTGGAAAGGATCTTAAAGGTTGTCGAATTTCACCCTTCCTCCTTTAGGCAGGAACTTGGAATTGAGCAAGGTTAATTGAATTGCCCAAAGTCATGCAGCTAGTATTTAGAAGAGTGAAAATTCAAATGCAGATCCTCTGATTCAATATCCAGTGCTCTCCCCACTACAGTATGCTGCCTCACATTCAATATACCTCTGTGTCAGAGAAAGGCCAGATGTGCTTAATTTGTTACCATCTAGAACATGAAATGAAAAAAGCTCCCTCCTCTAGACTTTACACATACAGTCCTTGTCTGGGAAGGATGAGAGCTGATCAATCAGTTCTCTTACGTATAGGGTTTTCCTTCTAGGGGAAAGGCAGCCTGCTGAGTCCTATTGTTATGTTTTCCCCTCCCTAGTCATTGTTTCCTTTCCATTTTCAGCAGCATTCCAATGTCTATGACAGTTCAAACTTGCCTGATTTCCAAAGCAGCAAACAATAAGGAACCAGCTGAGTGCTTGATTGTATATGTAATTGAAAAGGAAAGGGAAGCATTTACTTTCAGCCCTGTCAATCCTTATCTTAACCAGTCCCAAATTGATAGATTAACCAAGCTTAAAATTATGAGCAACACATAGATTCAAAAAAGAGATTTTACCATTAAATTCAATAAAACTCATAAAGATTGATTTATCTGCTTTAGAAGCCACCACCTATAATTTTGTAATGGAGAAACATGGCTACTTACCGAGAGAGTAGAGCCCCGAAAAATCAAATGGTTTTGGAAAGCTTGCCAGGTATAAATAATAGCATGGTTAAGTTGAAAGAGGGAAGGGAGATGACATAGTGGATAGAATGCCAGGCCTAGAGTCAGGAAGATCTGAGTTCAAATGTGGTTTCAGACATTTAATAGTTGTATGACCCTGGGCAAGTCATTTAATTCTGTTTAACTCAGTATCTTCATAAAATGAGCTTGAGAAGGAAATAACAGTCCACTGCAGTATTTTTGCTAAGAAAATCCCAAATAGGGTCACTGAGTGTTAGACATACCTGAAAACTGACTGAACAACCAAGGTGAAAGAGCAATGGGTTTGGAGTCATGGATGTATCTCCCACCTCTCTTACTTGCTAATAGTGGCATCTTGGAAAAGTCACTTTTATTTAGGTTTCAGTTTCACATACGTATTTGGGAAAGATTGTGTATTACCCCTACTGGAAGAGCCTGCTTTTATCATAACTCATAGGCACTAGAGTAGGTATTCATAATGTGGGGTCTACAAACTTTTAAAAATTATTATTTTTATAATTATATTTCAATACAATTGGGTTCATTTAACAATCCTTTATATTTTATTACATATGCTTAAAGCATTCATCTAATAAGTGGGGCATAGGTTTCATCAAGGAGTCCATGACACAAAGATGTTAGAAACCCCTGCTTCTAAAGATTTTCATTGACCCATTTTACCCCCATCCCATTAGAAATACTCCACTTCCCTTAGATTACTTAGACTTCATAGCAGTAGTAAATATTAAGAATATTTTATTTAAAATGGCAAGCATAGTGATGGAAAGGCAATATATTAGCAGCAAGCTTCCTTAATACCTGTCGCCTAAATCAACCAAGTTACTTCCCCTCAAACATCCTAGAATAGAAACATGTGAGTTCAGCCCTTTCTTGTCACTGAGGACTAGCCTTAGCCCTTATGTCAATCTAGGGAAACTAGGGACATTGAGATAGCAATTTGTCCCTCACTATAGATGGGCAAAGTCTTCAGGTGGTGTACTATACAGACTACTAGATTTCAAGTTAAGAAGCCCTGAATTCAAATCCTGCCTCAGATAGTTATAAACTATATCATCTTGATCAAATCTTTTAAGCTCTGAGTCAGTTTCTTAAACTGTAAAATAAAAGAGTTCAATTTGATACTATCTGTAGTCTCCTACACTCCTAAATCTATGATCTTATGAAACAGAAAATTGCCACTTGAACGGAAACTTGACTCATCACAGGATGAGCTCCCATGAGAGCTGTAGTCTTCCATGGGTCAAATCATATTAATTGAAGTGGCCTAGGTAACTGGCAACAGGCAAGAGGATGTGTTGATCATTCTGGCTTTGTAGGTTGGGGATAAAGTTCTGTTTAAATGCTCTGTATCTTGTAGATATGGAAGAAAAATTACTGCCTACCTTGAAGCAAGCTGAAGGTGTCTAATGCTGCTTCTCTCTGTGTCTGCTTCTCTGTCTCCATCTCTGTCTATCTTTGTCTGTCTGTCTAGCCCTTTTGCTAGTATCCTTTCAGTCTGGGTACCTCTCTGCCCCAACAACAGCATCTCAAAGAGGAAAAAGCCTCTATAACTCAGCACTTAATAATGAAAATGTCTTTTTTTGACTGACAGTTTCTTGGGTCCCAAAGTTTCCTGGGCCAAGTAATTTAGATCAGCTTCCCAAGAAATATGCCTCCCTCACATTAGAGTAATATGAAGGAATAATAAATAGTTAAGATTGGACAGGGACAAAGAATAGTGCCTTAGAGGGATTAAAGGAGTAAAACAAATGACTCATAGAGGAAAATATTTTCAGCATTACATGGCAGTATTAGAGTCATGATCATGCAACAAAATTCATATGTGGAAAAAATTCAATATAACTAAATATCTACAATAGACAAAATAAGATTTTGAATATTAATTTGTCTATGACTCAGTTTTTCCCTCTCAAGAATGAACAGGTTGGACAAAGTGGTATCTATATTCAATTTCCCATTTTTCTATTTTCTTAGGAATTGTGGATAGTTAACTACTACCAATGAAAGTCCTAATCTATATAAGGTCAGAGCGATATGTCTGTTATATGATGGACATAAAACTTTTGTCCATATTTGGCCTACATGTGGTAGTGTTGAGTTTTAAACCCAGGGATGCCAAAAACTGTTGCGGTTTCATGATGTGTTGTGGTGGAACCATTTCAAAGAATTCAAAATCAGACCACCTCTAATCCAAGTATAGGCATATCCAAGTATAGGCATTTATTAAGGTTAACACTTCTCCTGAAGTGGGCTAAGTTCCAAGAGGAGTCAGCAACCTCAGAGAAAGCAAGATGGATTTTTTTATGGGGTGAAGATGCAATTACATAATAGAAATTTACATAGAATATGGGAATATGATTAATATGAAAAAAAGGCAAGAGGAGTTTCTTAAAGCATTAGGTAATAGAGGAGGGGTCCCATCTCTGGTTTAGTGGTTAAACATTCTAGCCATGCTGCCCTTCAATTGGCTAGCTATTGAGGTCCTGTCTGGTCAAGATGGATAGCTAGATATTGTGGTCCTGTCTTGGGCTAGATAGATGATGTGATTGCTATTGACTACAAAAACACATGTGTTTCTGTGGAAATGGGTCTGGGGATCATGGCCGGGTAGAGACAGCAGCTGGGTTCCCATGCCTGCTCTTTCTATGAGAACTATGAGTTTCAGGGACACACCTGTTGTTCTAGTGAGAAATAAGGCATACATGAAGAAATTAGGATATTGGCAAGGAAGTACATGCAGGGCAGAAGGGTAGGTAGGTACCAGGGACCTGTAATGAAGTTAAACTATTGGGGCTGGGGAAGATCTATTAGGACTCCACCAGTAGCAGGGATATTGATCTTTTGAAGGGCATCGAAAATAGAAGAACCATGATAGTAAGGGAAATCTAAATAATATCATATCAGAAATAATTGAAGGGATAGCTAGATGGCACAATGGATAGAGCACAAGGCCTGTAGACAGGAAGACTTGAGTTTAAATTAGTCCTCAGACACTTACTGTGTGACCTGGGGCAAGTCACTTAATCTCTATTTTTCTTAATCCGCTGGAGAGGGAAATGACAAATTACTCCAGTATCTTTGCCAAGAAAACCCCATGGACAGTATGGTCCACAGGGTCATGAAGAATTAGATACACCTGGTCAACTAAGAAATAATAGAGGTGGAGGAGTCAAGATGGTGGAGTAGTAAGATACACATGTGCTAGGTCCTAACACACAGTTCATAAAACACCTGTAAAGAAGAACTCCTAACAAATTCTGGAGCAGCAGAAGCCACACAACAACAAAGTGGAGCAGATTTCTGTTCCAGAGAGACCTGAAAAACTGATACAAAAGGTCCATCATGCACCGGACCCAGAGCAGAGCCCAGGCTTGCCTTGATCGTCCGGACCAAGGGGAGCAGATCCAAGCAGGCTTCAGAGGCAGAATCTGCAGTGGCTGCACAGGTCCCTCCACCCACAGGTGCCAAAGGTCAGTGAGATGGCTTTTTCAGCTCGCTGAGAGGGGAGCAGGGTGTCTCCATAACTCAGGCCCCCTGGGGAGCTCCCAAAGCAGACAGCAGCCCACATCCATTGTTGAAGGTGTCTCTACATAAACCCCCTGAGGGAACTAAGCCTCATGTGGCAGCCCTGCCCCCACCTGAGCACCTGAACTTGATCTCACACTGAATAGCAGCCCCGTCTCCACTGAAAGCCCTGAGGCTGGGAAGCAGCATTTGAATCTCAGACCCCAAGCACTAGCTGGGCAGATATAGGTGGGGGTGGAGAGGAAACTCAGAAGTCAAGTAACTGGCTGGGAAAATGCCCAGAAAAGGGAAAAAAAATAAGACCATAAAAGATTACTTTCCTGGTGAACAGATATCTCCTCCCATCCTTTCAGATGAGGAAGAACAATGCTTACCATCAGGGAAAGACATAGAAGTCAAGTCTTTTGTATCCCAAACATCCAAAATAAATATTCAATGGGCTCAAGCCATGGAAGAGCTCAAAAAAGGATTTTGAAAATCAAGTTAGAGAGGTGGAAGAAAAACTGGGAGAGAAATGAGAGAGAGGCAAACAAAGCATGAAAAGTGGGTCAACACCTTGCTAAAGGAGACCCAAAAAAATGCTGAAGAAAATAACACCTTGAAAAATAGGCTCGCTCAATTGGCAAAAGAGGTTCAAAAAGCCAATGAGAAGAAGAATTCTTTAAAAAGCAGAATTAGCCAAATGGGAAAGGAGGTTCAAAAGAACTAGAAGCAATTTTGATAATTAAAATGGGGAAGAATTTTTTACTTCATTATGAGGACAAATTTCCTGGCAAGCAGAATGTCAAGCCCTATGCAAAACTCTAAGGATACAAAGAAAGGCAAGACAGTCCCTGCTCTCAAGGAGCTCCAAATCTTATGAGGGAGACAACATGCAAATAACTATGTACAAACAAGATGTAGACAGAATAAATTGGAGACTATAAACAAAGGTATGAGAATTGCAGTAATGAGTATCAAGACAGATTTCTTGGAGAAAATGTGATTTTTGCTAAGATTTGAAGGAAGTCAGGGAAGGGAGTTGCCTGTCACTGGAAGTGTTAAAGTAGAAACATTTTTTGGAATGTTATAGAGAGCATTTATGCCTCACCCAGATGTTGGTCTACATCATTTTTGAGATCCCACTTACTTCTAAGAGTCTCTGATTTTGCTCATTTAAAAGGCATAAAATAACATAAATGCAGTACAGAGAACATGGGCCTACTATCCAAAAAGTCCAGATGTTAATTCCACTCATATTGCTTACCATTCACTGGGAAACAATAACAGCACATAAGAAAGCATATATTGTCTGCAGAGCACCATGCTCAGTGTATCTAAGAGGGGACACAAGTGTTTGGCATCAAAGAACCTATAACTTCACAGAAGGAGATATCAACAGAGATAGCTATAATGCTCAATTTCCCCATTGTAAGCACATCAGAGTTACTGCATCAGTTATAGGGGAAGGAATACAACTCAAGGCTCTCCTGACTCAAATCCAGAACTCTTTTCATTATGCCTTGTTAATATCTGGGCAGATGGGGAAGTTTAGTGAAATGAGTTATTCTAAACACTGAGTAATCCAGCAGTCTTGTGTATTTGGCTAATGTCAGAATTAGCTCAAATTATTTCAACATGCCATGGGTAGGAAAGGAAAATGTCCAGGAGCACACCAACTAGATGATGAAAGTAGGAGAAAGAAAGAGATGGCAGTTTGATCTTTAAACATATGTACATTCTAACAGAGAAGCAGCATGCAAAGAACATATGGAAGCATCTTTCAAGGAAGAAATACCTAAGTTCCAGTTCTATTTATGACACTGCATATATATATATATATAAAATCTCCCAGGTCTCCAAGTGACTTCATAAGATTTGATGCTATAGGTAAGTAGGCAGTCTGCATCAGGAAGGAAAGCTTTTATGTTGAGAGTCCTCCACCTTTATGAGATCAGCAGTGTGGACCTACCCACAAACTATCCTAGTTTACAATCACAGTCTCACTATACTTCAAAGCAACTCAGCTATCCTGTTTTGGTTTTGTGTTCGTTCTCTTTGGTATAATCTTGGTTTTGTTATTTACTTTGATTAGGTTTGGTTTGTACATTCAGGTTTTATTGAACCACGAAAAGTAACTTAAGTGATTATAGGCATTGCTTTATATGGAAGGTATATTAGCCACAGCCTAATATTTTTTTTTTCTTGGTAACTTAGAAAAAGCAATTAAATAAACAGAACATGACATGAGGTCAAATTTCTCTTTTTTAATTACCCAAAAAGGAAAATTGTCTGATCAACAAGTCCTATCACATTTCTGCCATTATGATTGATAATAGACCAAACTGATAGCAAAAAAAGTATAGGGGGCCATGCAATGGTTAGCTGTGCCTTGGGGGTAGCACTGAAGGGGATTTATTTTGGTATTCAACTTGGTACACTGATACTATACCAAAAATAGCTCATGATTATATATTTAATATTTATAGGAGAGGATAGAATCATAAATACTTTCTGTATCATTTTTCTCCAGTATAAGAGTTGAGGCTCCCTTGAGTTCGTGTATGATTGACCCATTTTCTAGTATTGTAACTGCTCCAACTATAGTCCTTTCAGAGAGGCTAAATCCTGACCTGATCCATGCACCATGAGCACCTGCAGAGGCCAACAATGCCTTCACACTCTGTCTGTGTCACCTAGCAGCTAACACAAGTACATTTAGTGGTGGCTCTGCATTCTGGGACAATGACCAGGGAATATCAACCATCACCCTCATATACAACACACCATTTTTCGGACTGAGTATCTTCTTTGTAGTCATTTAGACAGCATCTCACTTCATGATCTCACATTCTCCTACCTGGACAATTTCAATAACCTTCATATTCTTGACCCTATCTCAAAACCTTTCTTTCTAATCAGTTCCCTACATAACTTGGAAAGTGAATTTCCTAAAGTGCAGGTCTGACCATGTGTAGCACCAATGTGATATTCACAGCCCCTAAGGCAGTGATGAATATACCACATGGAAGACAGAACCAAAAATTTATTCAAACACCAGAAAGTCAAATCCCAACACCAGAAATCCATCTTAGTAACCAAGAAATCTATACACCATAACAATGCAGGGGATCACCTCACTTAAACAAATCACAGACAAGCTTTCCCACTCACACTAGTTGCTGCCCCAGGTGCCTGCTTTCTCTGTCCTTCCTGGCTATGACTAGTCTGACCAACTTTTCTCAACTCTGCTCCAACTCCACCCCTTGATGTTCTACCCACTCAGCAAGCTCCTCCAACCACAGGGTCCATGTCACATGGTCCTATTGATGAATGGGAAAGATCTCCACATTTAAATTACCATCACACCACGATGCTCTTCTTCCTAGTACACACCAGTGACTTCCTAATGATTGTTTGTTGTCAGTGGTCTCCATCATGTACAACTCATTTTGACCCCATTTGGAATTTTCTTGGCAAAGATGCAGAATTGGTTTGCCATTTTTTTCTCCAGTTCATTTGACAGATGAGGAAACTGAAGCAGAATTAAGTGACTTCCCCAATGTTACATAATGAGGAAATATATGGGGTCAGATTTTAATTCATGACGATGAGTCTTGTCAATACCATGCCAAGCAACTCTATGTACTCTGCCACCTACCCTAATGACAATTGAACCAAGTATATATGCAAATATTTAGCTCATCCTTTAAAAAATACATTTCTATAGGTTTTATGATACAAATATTTCCTTTTAGAAGTATCTTTATATAATTTTTAAATAAATATTCCAATTTGACTTGAATACGTTAATTTTTAACTGATATAGTCATGTACATTTTTAACTGAAAGAAATAATCAAAAAAGTTTGGAAACTATTGATTTAGAGTTTTCTTCTGTTTCCTTATCATGTAGATAATAATAGCATCAATCTCTCAGGGTTATTGTGAGGATAAATGAGATACTAACTTTAAAGTGTTTAGCATAGTGTCTGGTACTAGTAAGTAATGCATAAATGTTAGTTGCAACCACCACCACCACTACCACTACAATTACTACTACAACATTACTACTACTACTATTCTAACTACTGCTGCTACTGGTATTATCACCATCATCATCATCATCATCATCAATCATGCTCAGTGTATCGAAGAGGAGACACAAATCTTTGGCATCAAAGCACCTATAGTTTCATAGAAGGAGATACTAACAAAGATGCTCAATTTCCCCATTGTAAGCACATCAGAGTTACTGTATCGGTTATAGAGGAAGGAATACAACTCAAGACTCTTTTTTACAAAAAACTTGAGGTTCAGTAAGGTTAAGAGGTTTGCTAACTGACACACCAAATAGTAAGTATCTAAGCAGGAAGACAAACCCAGTCTCTCATGCCAATTTTAATTTTCTTTCCATTATATCATGTTGTTTTTAGGCATATAATCCCATCATATGACTCTCTTTAGAATGACCATAGAAAACTATATATTTCTCCTTAAAATTTTTTTCAAGTTTAAATGAACTTAATAGAAAGTTTCTGGGTTAAATAAGCATGAATATATATCTAGTAATGAAAGTGAATAGAATGAGGCTTAGAAAAGTTTCTCTCTGAAAATGATTACCTTGTATTTCAGCCTTTGGAATGAATGCATGGAGAGCCATCTAAATGTGAACATTTTCATTCGCAAAGACTCAAGAGGTCCTTTTGTAACACATATCCTCTTCTTGACCAGCTTGTCAAAGTTCCCTGTGGTGATGAGAATACTTCTGCAATTAAGAGTCCTGGCATGTCAAGGGACAAGGTAATCCAGGTGTCTTATATAAGGCAGAGACTATAGGAATATAGACCTGTGATGTAATATGTGGAGTATTACATGATAATCTATACCCTGATACCTTTATCAGGTGAGAACTCCTCTTTCTGTTAGAGAATTGTTTAACCAAATGGATATAATGTATAAAGAGGATTGTGTACTGTCTTAGGTCCAAAACTCTTTGGCTCAAGGAGGACAACAGCATGATGGGCTAGCCAGGCAAGCTAAGCATCCATCTGGGAGCTTTAAATAGCACAGAAATTTAAGCACTTCCCCAGTACAGAGGAGTCCAGCTCATTAATGAGAGATTTCAGTTTTGGAGAGGAGTATTCTAATTTGAACCATAACCTCAACTGGGAACTAATCTTGAGGGAGGAGAGTGAGAAAAGATTTTTTTTCTTTCTCTTTTCTTTCCTCCTCTTGTCATTCCCCATGTGATTGGGCAAAAGGGGATCTTAAGAATATGGTACATTAAGCTAGAAACATGTAGAGACAGAGAGACACAGAAGAGAGACAGAGAGAGAGACAGAAAGAGAGACAGAGAGAGGAGGGAGAGAAACAGAGAGAGAGAGACAGAGAGAGAGAGACAGAGAGAGGGAGAGGCAGGCACAATGAGTGCAAATAAACAAATATACAAATAAAGATAAGTGCTCAAGAGAGTAAGCAGCTTCAGAGAATGAGGTTTCTTATGGTAGGGAGAACTCTACGTCGCAAAAGAAGAAAATTATACCCAGTTCATGGCCTTGAAATATAATCTTTTTCCCTGTTTCCTACCTTTTTTGCCTCATTACTTTTGTATTTTAAGTTTAATCCTGCTCTCCCTAGAGACTTTTATGTGTGCAGTCTAGTTTGTGACAGGGAGGACATTTTGTACCAATTGTTCTTACTATATGACCTAAGAAAATGCATTTGCTAAAAGCTAATTGAAGTTACTTACTGATAATCAATTGAAAATACACTGTTCAGGGCTTGTTAGGGATAGAGCTACAAACTCATCCCCTCAGGATTACCAGTGAGCCTTGAGAGGATAAGCTTTCATCCAACCTCTGGGGACCCTTCTTACTAAAGTAGATGGAAATAGAGAAAGTAACCATAGAGCAGGGTGCTCTAATCACTTACACTCACATATATAATGACTTCATTTCCCCATAATGTTCTGAGTTAAGGAAAATAATTTCATTCAAGAGATGAGAAAATTTAATCTCAGAAGTGAAAAATACTTGATCCAAATAGACATTGCTGATAAATATTGGAGAAAGATCTTAAACTTGGATCCTCTTTTACCAAGGATAATATTTTTGTTTGTTTTATAACAGAAAAATGATCATATAGATCTAAGAGACTATAGATTTTATGAAATCCAATTCTTCACTTCAGGGACATGGAAACTGAAAACAACTCAGTTTGTTTTGGGCTCAAGCAACGAAGTCCCACAGGGACTTGGTTTGGATTTTTGTCATTTTTTTTTCTATTTATCGCCTCCCTTTCTGAAGTCAGTATTTTCAGGGATGTCATTTCCTCAGACTGAATACATTTGCATCCACAGTGGCAGATTCTGTGATATTGCTAACTTATTTCCAGGCAAGACAATTCTTCCCAGTCCACTACCCCAATAATTTTTACTCTGCTTTCCCCACACCAGAACTTTCCCATTACAGTTAAAGTCTTAGCAATAAGAGAACAGATGCATCTGTGACAACCATAGATTTGATGCTGATGGCACCAGACTCAGCCAAAATGCTACTCATGGACCCCTACTGAGAAATACAACCAACAACATTCTCTGAGTTCAAATTTATTATGCAGTTGAGATAATTTAAGGAAGGTAGAACTTATATGGTCTGCTATAACATGAGGGAAAGTGGAGCAGTGGCCTCTGCTAACCCCAGAGGGCAGGAGTGTGCAATATATACTTAATATATGCATTGTTTTTATGATAAAGTGAGAGCAGAGTGGTATTCTTCCATCACGTCTTCTAAAAAATACCAAATCCTCCAAATAACTTTCCTTCTCTGAATTCTGCCTGTGATGCTAAATGGCTGTAACTAATACTTTGAGGACAGTTCTTCTATGAACTATCAATTTTTTAGTCTTCAAGTACTTGAGCAGTTAGAGTTGAGGGGGAGAGAGAAGGAATATAATCCAAAAGTGGTACAACATCAGAGGATTCAGTATTCTATAAATGAAGATATTTCAACATTTGGAGTCAAACAATCTGGTTTAAGTATTAACTGTGAGACAGTAGTTGTTGTCATGTAATGTTCAATTCATTCACCTATCTGAGCCTCAGTTTACTAATTTTTTTAAATGGTGATAATAACATTTGCAATGCATTCTCAAAGGGGTTGCAGGGCAAACATTCTGTAAACCATAGAGAAATAGGAAATGTCATTATGGAAAGGTCTTGTAAGAGTTAAGTTTTCTCAAGCACTGGAGGGGAGCTTATTCAATATGTTCAAAGGAAGGGCTTATTTTTTTTCTTTGTATACTATCAAAATTTTGTACTCGCTAAGATATTTTCCATGAAAGCTTCATAAGGGATTTTCAAAATTGTATTAAGTGGTGAGAAGGATGGAATCTTATGGGTTCAATTTTGTTTATATGGATCCTTAAGAAGAACATGGATTATTATTCTAATTCAAGAAGTTTTTATGACCACTTCTTTGACATTGGTGACTGGCAGTTGGCTCTGAGATAAAGGAATTTAAAAAAAAGAAAAGGAAAAGATAAAAGGAACTAAAAATGAATAAGGTTTTCCATTCACGGTGTTAATGTAGTTACATAAGTCAATGTGTCAGGTCATAGAATGTTTTCTCTGATTCTTTAGGGCTCTTTTTTTAAAAAAATTCACTGGACTGCCAACGGATAAGGGGGTAGGGAAAGAGGGATATATATTTTTCAATTACGTTGTCAATATTTTGACCAAAGAATCTATTTATAACACTCTGGATTGTGGTTCTGTTTACGAGGCTCAACAGATGCTACCATCCATATGAAGCTAGCCTTGCAAAGGGAATTGGCATGATTAAGTAAGGTGCATTACATCCTTTTCCATGCCTTATCTGCTGTCACTGAGGAAGCATAAACCATTCATCTTTGTGTCTGATGATGTATCAGCTGTACTTAATTGTTTGCAAGAAGCCACCCATCATTAAGTAATAGTTTCCAAATTGTTATTTCTTTTTTTTCAAATTTAGTCATTTATTTAGAAAATTCCAGCTAATGAGAAACAGTTGAGCAGATAGCCCCCTTTGCTTAATTGTAATATATTGCAAGGAGTTATAGACTCACAGTACCTGTGATGAGGAAGGGATCTTTTAGAATATCTATTTTGAATTGCAGCTTAAAAGGAAGCTCATCTACTACCTTTCTGATGAGTGATCATCCAGGCTGTACTCAATGGGGAATTCACTACTTTCTGGCGCAGGACATTACATTTTCAGAATGCTGTAATTGTTGAGAAATCTGTCTTTGCATCAAACAAAAGTCTGACTCTTCTGTTTCTATGAATTTCCCTAGTTGTGCTCTCTGGGTCCAAGTAATGAAACAGGTTTTGTTCTCTTTTGTTTAGATAGCATTCATAACATGATTTAATGTGGCTTAGAACTTTGTAAATATCTCATTTGTTCATCAAAACAATTCTAGGATGTAATGCTATTATCATCTCTATTCTACTGATGAGAAAATGAGAAAGAAAGATTAAGTGACTTGTTCAGGATCACAAAGCTACTAAATGTTAGAAGACAGACCTAAACTCAAGTGTTTGTAACTCCAGGTTCAGATGATATAGCATCATGCTTCCATTAATCCTTTACCCTGGAATAAATATTTCTCCATTCTTTTCATCATCCTATATATCTTATCTTGTAAATTTCCAGTTTATTACCGACTTTCCTAATTTGTCTTCCCAAAATTTAATGCAGTATTTCAGATGCAGTTCCTCATTCTTATTCTAAGTACTTTTTTTAAATATATAGTAGAGACTAAGATTATATGACTATTATTGGTTGCCATATTTAAACCTAAATATATGATTTTACATTTGGGCATATTAAATTCCATCTTATTACATTCAGCTCATAATTCTAGACTGTACATTTTTTTTATTCATACTCTTTCACTTAACATATTAATCAATGTTTTATGACATCTGATAATTTGATAAGCAGACTATCTATATTTTCATCTAATAAATAAATCACAAATTTTGATTAGCACAAGCCTACACTAGATCTTTGGGGCACTACATTACAATCCTTGCAAATTGTTATCAGTGACTATTCTTTGTTCATTGAACGTTTCTGAATCCATCTCATTATACTGTGATTCAGTGTACATCTTTCCTTATTTTTTCACAAGTATCACATGAGATACTTCCTAAAATGTTTGATAGAATCTAGCTTTGATATATTTTACAAATCACAATAAAGAAAATGAGGCCAGTCTAGAAATACCTAGAGATAAAAATAATATTTAGAACTCATCTAATCTAGACTTCCATCCAATGTAGTAGGAAGCTTATCTATAATATTTCTGTGAGATGCAGATGAAGGATAGCTATTTCACTCAAGAGGAATTCTTTTCAGGTTTTTCTACCAAAATTCTAAGCACTTTAACGCAATTCAGTTTAACAAATGATATAAGGCACCTACTTCACTACATATGGCCAATTTTAGAAACCGCGAGATCTAGGTTCAGTTTTGGATTCTATGACAAACTGACTTTGTGACCTATGGTAAATCACTTAATATTGTCATATTCTGGGCAGAATTCTTCCTGTGATCAGTCTCAGCTGCTTCTTTTGACCTTTTCCAACTTACCATCTCTCCAGTCTTGCAGGGTACTAGGCTACCAACAGTTTGTCAATGTTCCTCTTAAAATAGGAGCTAAAGAACTGAACACTGGAATTCAATTGCAGGTTCGACCAGATGGGAGTATCTCATATCTTACTCATTCACTAGCTGTGTGACCCTGGGCAAGACACTTAACCTGTCAAGTCCTCAGTGTATTCATCTGTAAAATGAGGAAGTTGCAGTACCTAAACTCTAGAGTTTCTTATAGCCCTAACTCTGTGATACTGATTTTTTTTTTTTGCTGACTTTTAGTAAACAGACTTCTGTGAAATCAGATGTGGCAGCTGAATGAGATTTCCTGACCCAACTATGAGTTCAAACTGATTCTAGAAATGATACCCTCAGAGATGGTCATATTAGAGGATGGATATTCCTTCAGTCTTTCGATTTATTTTTTTAACTTTAAACCTAAGTATAAAATAAGAAAAAAAAGAAACAAAGTTAAATACTAAAACTTAAATACAAAATACACAAAGGGAAAAAAAAACATTGCCATGTGTACAGCAGAATATGAGAGGATTCAAAATAAAAAACAATAAATTTCCATTTCTAGAAAGCCTCTACAATAAATATACCACATTGTGTTCAGAGTTGTTCATTTATTTTTCCTTCATTATAGGTTTTATTTTGTTTTCTCCTGTGTACTTTTTACCTTGCCCTCCCTCCTCCTTCCTCTGTTCCCCCAAGAAAGCTACTATTAAGCATATGTACATACACACACATACACATAGGTATGTTTATATGTATGTGCATGTATATATACACAATATATACACATACATACATGTACACATTTTTATATATACACATCTGTACTCACATACATATTTATATACATAGACATATAGGCATACATATATACATATTTACATACATATACATAGATATCTATAATCATACGCACGTACACATATACATTCATATGCATCTACGTAAGACCATGCTATACTTGTCTGTGTTCTCTATGAACATGGATAACATCTTTCACAAGTTCAAGTCTTTCCATATTTTTCTAAATCCACCAATTCATTTCCTACACCACAGCAATATTTTAACCTTGTACTGTCTAGTTATTTTAAATAGTCTAAAATAGTATCAATATGGTTAACATATAGTATAGTTTTCCTATTTTTCTCTTTTGAGTAAATCTAATTTATCTTTAACTTTGAGATCATGATTACTACCCCTGCTTTTTTCCTGAATAAATTCTATCCTGATTTTAATTTTATGCTTGTGAGTCTCTTATTTCCTATACCTCCTGACCCCTCTCTTTTACTTCTATCTGCAACATTGCCCTCCTAATTACTTAAGTTACCCTACCTCCAACAATCCCTCTCTCTCCCTCCCTTTCCCCTTGCCCTCTTGCTTCTTTCTGAATTTTGAAAACTTTCCAAAACTTTTCCAAATATCCATGTTGTTCTCTCTATCCCATTATCATTCATCTAAACATCCTTCTGTACTCCTCCTTATCCTATTCCCTCAGTCACTTATTTCTTTACAAATTTAGAAGACTTTTATTCCCTTCTAAATACACATACACACAAACACATATATACACACATACATACATATACGTATATGCATACACGTGTATGTATATATTGTATATATATGTATACATGCATTTCTCTCTTTAACCCAAAGCTGTTCTGATTAGAGGTCCCTCTAAAAGTCCTTCCCCTCTCCCTATCTCAGCCTTTTAGGTCTTTCCGAATTTAGAAGACTCTTGTACTCTTCTAGATATATATATTTTGTTTCCTATTTAACCCATTCTCTGTGAGAATGGGATTCTAGAACAGCCCTTTAATCCATTCCTTATGAGAGTAGGGTTCTAGAACTACCTAGAATAGCCCTTCTCTCCCATCTAATTCCTCTGTGCAAGTTCTTCTTGCACCTCATTTATATAAGATAATTACTCTTTATAACTTTTTACTAGATGACATTACATTACTTTTTAAAATCACATCGTGCTTAACTCTACTTCAATATTTCTTTTGAACTACTCAATTACTAATTACAGTATTAGACATACAATTTCAGTTTCCATGTATAAAAAAATAGTCTATCCTTATTGAGTCCTTTGTAATTGCTGTTTCAGTTTTACTTTATATTTCTCTTGGATCTTGTGGTGTCAGATTTTCTTTGTCTTTTTGCAATAAAATCCTGAAAATCTGGCAATTTATTGAATGTACATATTTTTCATTCAAGATTATATTTGACTTTGCTGGGTATATTTTTCACTCTAACCTCAGTTCTTTTGCTCTTCTGCATATTCCAAGACCTGCAGTGTTTTAGGGTAACCACTGCTATGTCTTGTGTGATTTTTAACTATGGCTCCATCATATTTGAATTGCATTTTTTGATTGTTTCTCATAATATTTCTCCTTAAACTGGGAATTTGTAAAAGCCAGCACCCTGACATACACAGGAGGACCTACTATCACAGGTTTCCATTTCTAAGAGGAAAGCAACTTTTGCAGGGATCAACAATCACTTTAATCAAGCGTGTGTGTGTGTGTGTGTGTGTGTGTGTGTATCATTCATTTAGTTCAGGGGAAAAAGTTAGCACCCTGAACTTCAGAAAAATTACAGAGAAATATAGATCAAAGGCTATGCTTCCAGTTGCCTGACATAAGCAATACATACATCATAGATCAACAGACAGATAACTGTCTGACTATACTTACATAGTTACCAGAGATAGAATCACTAACATCTGGGTTTTCAAGGATGAGAGGTTCTGTAGTGGCTGCCCAGAGTCTCAACTGGCCAAACAAAAAACTTATAATCAGTAAGCCCCAAAGTAAAACTCACCTCAGAGTTCATATACATTTCTCATAGCCAGAGGGCAACAAAACCCTTGAGAATGAGTGCCTCGTTAACAAAAGGTGTGGGCCTTCTTACAAATCTTCCTAGGCCCATTAATGGCTGGGGAACATCTTCTTTAATCACATTATCCAATCAAAGGCACATGATTATACTAAAACAAAAGCAGCAAAAGACCCTCCTTTGCTTGCCATTACATTCCACCCTTCCAAGATCCTTGGCCTTACAACCTAAATGGTCATGAATCCTATAACAAATAGAGTCATTATACTTTGCAATCCCAAATTCGGGTGATTTAAGCAGGTCACATAGGATAATTAATGAATGGGAAAGATCTTTCCATTAAGAAGCATAATCATGTTAACAATAAACAAAAATGCATTTTCAATACAGGGTTTTGGAATTAGCTATGATATTCCTGTAGGTTTTCCACGAAAGATCTTTTAGGTGGTTTGACTTTTCTCTCTTGTTCTAGCACTTCAGGATAATTTTCTTTAGTTATTTCTTATATTGCTGTATCAAGATTTTATTTTCATAGCTTTCATGTTGTCCAATTATTCTTATCATTTTTCTTCTTGATCTATTCTCTATATCAATTGTTTTACTTACAAGATGTTTCACATTCTCTTCTATTTTTTTTTCATTCTTTATATTTTATTTTATTATTTCTTGGTCTCTTACAACTTTTCTAACCTTCCCTTGACCAACTTTATTTTTCAAGGAGTCATTTTCTTCCTTAAGATTTAACATCTCCTTTTTCCAGCTGGTCAACTTTCTTTTCATAATTTTGTTTTTCTTGGATTGTTCTTATTTTAAAAAAAATATTTCCTCAATCTCTATCATTTGATTTTTAAAGTCTTTTTAAAAAGTTTTTCTATGCATTCTTTTTGATCAGGTGCCCACTTGACATTACTCTTTGGAGTAGGAGAGGCATTTTGTTTGTTTGTTTGTTTCAGTATTCTCTTCTGAAGTCAAAGAACAGTCTTCTCTATTTCCATATTAACTTTTTATGGTTGAGTTCTTTCTCCTTTGCCTGCTCATTTTTATTTATGTATTTGTTTTTGTTTTTTTTTAATAGCAACTTCTTGTAATAACCTCTAGTCCTGGGGCATGGGGCATGATGAACTATGCCTCTGGCTTCAGGCTCTCCTTCAATTCTCCTGTCTGTTTTCTGCCATCCTGTAAGTGTTCACACCCAGTGGTATCCCCATCCCACTGCTTCTGTACTCACCCAAGTCATGTTCCTGCTCTTTCTCAGCCAGGGTCAAGTCTTGGCAGCACAACTGGGTCTGGCATCTTTTATCAGCAGAGGTACCCTCAATCTTTCTGCATGTAGTTGCCTGATTCCCTGCATTATCTAGGAGATGAAAATTCCTGTGGCTGGGCCCAGGCTACCTCCCAACCCAGCTAACCACAGGGCTGACAGCTTGATTTTTAAAGGAACTAACCCAGAGGTGTTTATACTTCTCAGGGACCAAACTTCAGTCCTGAGATTTTTCTTCAATTCTTCTCCTAGGAAGACAGCTGTTCTGCCCCAATTCTTATTTTGTACATTCACCATGAAGTGTTATTTTATCTTATTTGTGGGGGAAATCTGGAATGTATGGAATTTTCTGACCTACTCTACCATCTTCCCAGAATTCTCTGTAATCTTTCGGAATTTTAATTATCCTTTGAGAGATTATTGCTCTGAATTCTCAGGCTTATCTAAAACCTTAGTTCTATGAGTTAGAAGGTCTTACCCTTGGTCAAGTGGTCCCTTGTCTTCTCTAAATTGTTTCAGTTTTTTTCTGCATACTTGCCAGTATTTTTTACATTGTATTTAGGTGGTTTTCTATGGGAAAAAAAAAATTGAAGCAAGAAAAATATTTGCCCAAGAATATTTCCAATTCTGTATATTTTTTTTTATTTTTGATTATTTACTTTTTAAAATTTTGAGTTCCAAATTTTCTCTTTCGCACTAGCTCTTCCCTCCCCATTGAGAAATATGTTATCAGTTATATATGTGAAGTCAACTGCATGCTTTTCTTCCACCAAGTGTATTCCAGGTTTTTGTGATCAGACATTAAAGGAAACTTTTTCATAAAGGAAATCAGCATGCTAGTCTTCATTTGGGTCTTGTGTCTAGCAACCTGTGCCTGGGTTCTAGAACTGCAACTGGGAATGAGATAAATAAATAAGTGGTTGAGTCAGGGAGAGAACTCAAATGCCTCCGTGGTTCAAAAGGCTTTGTGTGAGAAGAGATTCCAGGATGCTGCTTTGTAGAAGAGAGATACTAGCATAACTCAAAGTTGTTATTTGGTTGGATGAAGTAGGCTTGGAAGAGAATGTGAGAGAGTTTCCATGTGATGAGAAAGGCCCTGTACTTCCACTGGAGCTTGTTTGCATATCTAGTCATCCCTTTCTTTCCCTTTGGGGGTCAGAGTTCAATTCTGCCAAGTCCTAATCAATCACATCATGAAAAGGGCAACTCAAACACCAGTGAATCTAGCTTGAGCCACTGGACAGACCAATCCTTAAGAAGAGGTGGTATATGAGAAAGTAAGATTCGGAGCATATCATCAATTCTCTAACACACACACACACACGCACGCACACGCACACACACACATCCAAACACACATATGCTGTGTGATGAACCAGATGCTAGGCAGAAAGGCCCAGGAGCAATAGGAGAGTTTGGGAAGGGATGATGGCCTTAGGGCCAGGTAAGTGTATAAGAAGGGATATTATTTTTGGCCTTGTTTTGCTTTCAGAAATATTCTTGAAAAATAGTAAAACTCCTGGGCTGATGGAAGCTTGTGATAACATAAGCATGCTTAACCTTTTTGCATGGATGTTGATCAAGCACATCTTGACCTGGGGGAAACTAAAAAGGTAGAACTAGGACCCTAGTCTTACTACAGCTTACATAATCTGCATTAGAAGGGAATGTAGGGAAATAAAGTGAGGAATTTGAGGGATTTGAACTAACCTTAACTTTACCAAGAAGGACTGAACCGTGTAATCTCACTCCTGTTGTGTATCAGTGTGGATATTCCTAGCAAGCACCATACCTGCCTCTTCCTGAGAAGCATAAAAATTTCTAAAAAATTCCTCTGCCCACTCTGTTTCTGAATTCTTTCAGTGAGAATGGGTCAATTACATGGGTCTTCCAGAGGGCACTCTGGGAAAGGAAGCAATGAGCCATGGCAGCTCATCCTGGGTTAACTCCCTCACCCTGCCTAGGATCCCTGCAGTTGTGTTAAGGGGCATATCATGTGGATTGTCCTAAGGGCATATTACCAGGGAAGGAGTGGACAGCAGAATCTAGGCTGGGCTAATTCCCTCACCTTGCCTGGGAAGTCCTGTGATCCCAAGATTGTGTTTCTCACAAATGAGATGTAGAATTTAAGACATGAAACCAATGAATCACAACACACAGGAAAATCACCAGGAAAGGAAAATCTCCACCTCATCTCTACCCTACGCCATCAAGCCCTTTGGAGCAAAGCCTTGGTTGCCTTGCTCTAGTTATAATTCTTCTGAGTGTGCAACCCATACTTAATATTTGACTATGTATTCAAGGCTTTAAGGAATCATGTCTTCTTTATCCTTCTAAAAGAGACCCTCTGTATCCCTCCTATGTAAAGTTTTGGGAACCAGAAGACCTGAATTATTGACCTATATATAAAAGTTAGTATTTATTCAATAAGATGGTTTCCTTCTCCTACATTGGTTTTTTGTCATTCAGTCAGTCACTAAATTGTGTTCGAATATTTGTGACTTCATATAGGACTTTCTTGGCAAAGATAATGGAGTGTTTTGCCTTTTCCTTCTATAATGGATTAAGTCAAGCAGAGTTTAAGCAACTTGGTCAGAGTCACACACCTAGTGAATTGTCTGAGGACAGATCTGAACTCAAGTCTTCCTGACACCAGGACCAGCACTCTATCAACCTATTTGAAAAGTGATAATAATATTCTCTGCCTTGTTTACTCATTCAATCAATGAACATTTACCAAGTGATTACTATCCGCTAGGTATAATGTTAAGTGGTGGAAAAACAAATGCTAAAGTAAAGTAGTTCTGCCAGTCTAAGAGCTTACATGGGGGGTGGCAGAGGTGAGGTGTTATACACACACATATGTATATATGTGTGTATGTATGTATATATGTCCATATATACATACACATAATACACATGTACTTTCATATATACATATGCATGTGCATATATACATATATATTTTTTCTTTTTCCTTGTGTAAGTGCAGAGGCAAAAACTACTTCAGCCCATCTTAACCTCATATCTTAGCTAGTAGAAGGTTCAATCATTTGATTAATCAGAAGTTTGTATTAAATGCAAAGAATCTTTGAAAGACATCTGATAAACTGAAAGAGGTATGAGATGCTATGCCATGGAAACTTGGACAAAATTTGAGATCATGTATAAATTATCTAATGAAGCGAGGAGAAAAGGTTTCTCCAGTAATTGAAGGATGTGGCTTTCCAGCCCAGACCTAAGGTGGAATTGCCTGGTAGGGGCAGGGAAGAGGTAGGAGGTGGGGGTGGGTCAGGGAGTGAGAGGGAAGATGAGAAAATAATTCTCATCTTTGGCAAGATTCCTCAATTGTACTCTATTCCCATTGATCAGAGGAGTGCCTTATAGCTTCTAAGGGAATAATAGATGCTGGATTTCCCATCTTACCATGAGTATTCTAAACAGTGCCCCCAAATGAATTGTTGACATCACTGGGAGTCAAAGATAGACTGGAATTATGACTATAAAAGGAGTCTTGCAGAGAAATACATCACACTCAAGGGGCATTTCTTGAGTATCCCAGGAGAAGAAGAGGACTTAAAAAGAAGTGTGAGAGACCCCTTTGTTGGACGTGGTCTCCAAACTTGAACTTATTTTTCTATGAACTCTACATATACTTTTAGGAGAGTGAGTCACAAATGTTCAGGTGAATATTTCACACTAACTAACCTTAATACACTGATGGGGTTCAGACTCTGGGAGCCTCCTTGAGCTTTCCTGGAATCTTCCCACTTAATCTGGCCTTTCTTACTCAAATCTAATCTTCCCATTTGTTCAGCAGTCTCAGGAAGCCCATGGGCTTTGCATTATCATTCTGCTCAGGTCTCTGTTGCAACCCCCCACCCTGATCCTATCAAAATGGGATCAATTCCCCAAACTGCTGACCATGCCTATCAAGATCTGTATTCATTCCGATACTGCCTCCATCGAGATTTCTGGTACTCCACCTGCTTCCCACCCAAACCCTCCAAGGTCTGATATCTCCTGATAGTTTCCAGCCTTTGACCCTCCTTGGATTCCCTCTGTGGATTTCTCCTCAAGGCTCTTCCCAACACCCTGGACTAAAGACCCCCCCCCCCCCCTCACCCCATATCCCTCCTTTAGTCTTTTCTGTATTTAGTACCATCTCACCTCCATGAAGGCACTCAGATGCAATCCAGCTCACACTCTATCTAGCTGAGATTCTATCTGGTCAGCTTGTCAATATAAGCATTACAAATGCTTAGGCTCCTTAAGATCCAACCCAATTTGGCGAATCTTTAATAAACTTTGTTTTCTTTGGCTTTAAGAAGGCTTGAGTCGAATTCATTTGAGTACGACTCGGACTATCGGTACCCCTAAACCTCCTCAACACCACCTTAATTAATACCCTTTCTAAAAACAACTTAAAGTTCACTGACTAAATGGATTTTCAACTGATAATCTTGAGGGGAAAGCTCATCAGCTGGTGCTTGAGCCAATGATATTAGGTAATTATGTTGACCTCTTGGGGGTACCTTTAGAAACCTCAGGGGGGGGATATAGTTACCTAAGCACTGGGAACCCAAATTTCAGTTGGAGAAAAAATTGAAAAAAGTATGTTTTAGAGCTAACATGGCATACATATGAATATAAAGATGTTAAAAGATGCATCATAAAATTGTAGAGATGGAAGGGGAACCATCAATCTAGAAGTCATTTATTTTTTTTTTTTTTTGTCCCTTACAGTTCTAAGATGTTATGATCTCATATAATTCAATTCAATCAGTTTTTTTTCAGCCAAAGAAAAAACAAAGTTTATTAAATATCCTCCATATTGGCTAGACTCTTAAGGAATCTGAGCATTTGTGATGCTTGTATTAGATAAGTGGGTCAAATTGAATCTGCACCTCAATCAGTTTTTATTAAATATGTACTATGTGCATGTCACTGCGCCAGACACTGGAGGGTAAGAAATGAAGAAACAGTCCATGCCCCCAAGGTTCTAGTCAACTGATGGTTAAGCAGCATATATTTCAATACAATATAATTGGCTTCTTTTATAATCCTATATATTTTCTTTTATGCTTTTAAAAATTCATTCAAAGAAGAAATTACCCAAAGGGCCAAAAAGTTTTCCAGTGCTGAGGTCTAGGGATGCTTGGACCCTGAAATTTAAAGCAAACAGTGTATATGTCCTGCCTCAAATGAATTTGACTTCAGCATTCTTTCAACCAGAGAAAAAGTTTATCAGAACACTGGTCTGGATGGGCAAGATTTTTTTTTTTTTTTTTAAGAATCAGCCCTATTGTGACACTTAGATTGACAAGTGGGTCAAACAAAATCCGAGCACTTTAATGGAGGCATGACAAATCTTATATATACAATGGTCAAAGAGTGGGAATATCTGGATGGGAGTGGACAAATATTCTGGGGTGACTGTGAGAAGAGATTTAGAATGAATTCAGGGTGGGAAGTGGATCAAGGGATCTAGAATAATAGACAATGAAGGGCTGAGCTAGGTTAGCCATAACAGAGAATGTGGGGTCACAATGAAAGGCCAGTTGACTAGGATACATAGAAGCCTCAGGCAAATGACAGAGACTTGGCCACAAGGGAAAGTTCAAGGAGGAGTTTCCAGGGCCCTTACCAGTTACCAAAACACACCAAAAGTTGGGAACCCTTGATACTGGTTCAATCACCTAATTGTACAAATGAGGAAGTGAAAACTCAGAAAGCAGAGTGACTTGCACAATGTGACAAAGGAAGTAAGTTTCAAAGGTAAGATTCAGAAGCATTTTGTAAATTGTAAAGGAAAAAGACAAATGTGTAACCTATTATCATTTCTTGTCAAGAACCTGAGGTATCGTTGTTATAAATGCTTTTCTCTAAATTGTCATATATTACAATTGAACAAAACAGTAATTTACATTAATAAATCATTACACTTTTTTATTACACTTTATCACACTCTCAAATGTTAAAAGCATAAGGATTATTAGTATTCCAATTTATAGATGAGAAAACTGAGGCTCAGAAAGGTGATGAGCCTTTCTACCAAGGAGCAAAGACACAACTTCTATCTCCAAATCCAGTCAACTTTCTGTCACACTAGCTTCCTTGTCATTAAAATGGAAGTTGAGTATACATCCCTGTTATTCCTCTTACTCAAACTGGTGGGGTAGGTCAAAATATCAGTTGGATTTCTAATTAGGAGAGCTTCTTCCTCCTCAATTAGATATATCCAATTCCTGACACAGCCACCCACAAAAGCATGTTAGAGACTGATGTTGCTACAGTTCAAATTCCTATGAGATTTTGACTTGGTTTTCTTCTGCCAGATTGAAACCCTTTGGATGCTTTTGAGATAAAGCTGACCTAGTGAAAAGCAGTCAATTTACAAGCCAAAGCTTACCTGCCGCTAAGGGGTTTTTCTCAAGCTCTTCCCTCCTGGAGGTGTAGGTCATAGAAGTTCAATCCCACCTTGGCTTTTCCTGAATAAATTCCATTTCATCAAGTAAGTCCTAGTCAGCTGCTTACTAAGTCATCTCCCTTTGTGAGGAGGGAGGGGAATCCCAAGGTATTATATAGCACACAGCCAGAATTCCCAGGGAGACTCACTGCTGGTACTTCAGTCAGTGCCTGAGGTAGTTTCTGCCCTAGTGCCAGGGATAGCTTAATCCCACAGCTTTCATGAATGCAGTACTTGGGGGCCAACCTGCCATTCTCTGTTAAAAGCTGTAGTGACTTCAAAACCAATCAGAACAATCATGTAAGTGAAGGATGGCAAAATAGTGGAGGTTTTGGAGGCAGAGGGCATAGGTTTAAATCCCAGAAGTATAATATATTAGCTATGTGACCTTGGGTAGTAATTTCCCTTCTCTGTGCCCCATGCCCATATATAAAATGAAGACGTTGCATTGGTTAACCTCTAGGGACCCTGTCAGCTCCAAATCCTGTAATACAGAGCACCAAGATAATAAATATACTTCCCAAATTAGGACTCAGCCTAAATTGTTAAACAATGTTTAATTTCAGCCTCCAAGTGTGGGAACCTGTGGCCTCAAAGCCAAGTGTGGCCTTCTAGGTCCTTGGGTGCGGCCTTTTGACTGAGTCTAATTTTACCGAACAAATCCTTTTATTAAAGGGACTTTGTTCCGTGAAGTTTGGATTCAGTCAAAGGACCACACTTGAGGACTTAGAGGGCCATATGTGGCTTTGTGGCCACAGCTTTCCCACCCCTGCTTTTAAGCCTCTTTTCTAATAATAATTGACTAATGTAATGGTTTCTCTTTCAATTAAGGAACAGATAAATCTGATGTTTTTTTACAGAATATCATAGCTAAAAGGGATCTTAGATAGCAACTAGTCTGACCTCTTCATTTTATCAGTGGGCAAACCAGAGGAGGGAACTTGAATGGTCTTTAGAGACCTAAAGACTGACAAAGGCAGCATAGTGATACACTGGATAGAGTACCAAGCCAGGTCAGAAAGACTGATCTTCCTGAGTTCAAATCTGGTCTCAGACACTTACTAGCCATGTGACCCTTTGTGGGATAAAAAGACCCTTACTCAGAATTTTAAATAAATGAGGAGGCTTCTCAATAAAAACAGAAAGAAAAAGATTTATTACAATTCTCGAGAAAGGAATGTCCTTCCACCAGGTCGGGGAATCTGATGGAAGGAGGCAACTTACAGAAATTGAAGCACAATTTTTATACTCTAAAGCAGAGAATCCCACCTCCCCACTATCCGACCTCTCCATTGGCTAGGAGGCAGGCTCACAATCTAAGCTAGAAAAACTAGACAAACTCTGGGAAATCTTCACCTATCCCAACAGAATTACCTCATCTAATATCTAACAACTGCTGACTTGGCTTTAGAAAGGAGGGAAGGGGGAGAAGCGGGAGCTGGTAGCATCGATGTGGTAACAGTACAACAGACAAAGGGGAGATTTGAGTAGCGTCCAAGTTTTAGCTACAGCTGGTAGAGCTGGTAAGGGGGTAACTGACCATCCACAAGCCCTGGATTCAGGTATCCAGGGAGAAACATCTTATGGAAGAGAAATTTTATTGAGAAAATCCAATATTCCCCACATTTTTTATTATGAGAAGTCTTTACAATGTCCTCATCTCAATCAACCCTAAGCAAGTCACTTAAGTCTATTTGCCTCAAGTTTCCTCACCTATAAAATGAACTAGAGAAGAAAATGGCAAACCATGTATCTAGCAAGAAAACCCTAAATGGACTTACCAAGAGTTGATATACAACTGAACAAGTGGTAGGTCTCAGTTCCTCCAAGAACAGTGTTCTTTTCATAGCACCAAGTTGAGATAGCAACAAAGGAAGTTAATTGGATATGGGGCTTTATAAAAGAACTTGGTGCCCAACAAAAGTGATGGATGGAAAGTCAATCTTACTCAGCTCCTGTCAGATCATAACTGAAGGATTGACTTCAGTTCTGATAATCAGGCCTGAAGAACTTTTTAGCAGCTTAAGTATGTTCAGAGAAGATGATTTAGGATGCTGAAGGAACTGTCACTGCAGAAGAAAGAATACTGCATCTGAAGGCCATGAGTCAGAACCTTGACTACTGACTGGAAGAACTTGAAATAATTTCCACTTGGTCTCATTTCCCCATCTTTAAATGAGAGCATTAGACTAAACAAATTGGAAAGTCTTTTCAAATTTTAAGATATTACAGTGTCATAAGTGATATTTCTAAAGTACTTAGCACAGTGCTTGAAATATAGCAGGTACTTAACAAATCTTTTCTTCCCTTCTACCCACCTTCCCCTCCTTTCTTCCTTCTTCCCTACATTGCTCCCTCCCTTTTCCTCTCCCTTCCTTCCTTCCTTTTTTCCTTCTTTTTTCTCTGTTCCTTCCTCATTCCCTTCATATGCTTCTATTCAACAAACATTTTTAAGTACTATAATGTGCATGCCCCTCTCTTAGACACCAGAGGACACAAATTCAAACATGAAGCAGTCCTTGTACTCAAGGTGCTTTCATTCTTCTTGGGGGAAGCAATATGGGCATAGATGAAAACACAAACACAACAACAGAATAAATGCCAATGACTGTGAGGAGGAGAAAAAATGAGGAAAGCACTGAAAATTGGGGAGTGAAAGGTCCCTTCTATGAAATGGAATTGAGCTGAGCCATGAGGGGATCTAGGGATTCCATGAGGCAGAAGTGAAGGGGGAGAACCTTCCAAGATTGGAGAACTATCTGTGCTGAGGCACTGAGACAGCAGGCACAGTATTATGGGTAAGGAATAATAAGTAGCCTCAATTTGCTGTAACACAGAAAGCAAGGAAAGTAATGTGAAGTGATTCAGCAAAGACAGTGAAGAGTTTTAAGTTCCAGAGGAGTTTATATTTTATCCTAAAGGGAATAAGTAGTTAGTAAGTCTTCTTGAGCAGGTGAGTGGCAAGATCTGATCTGTGCTTTAAGAAATGTGGGAATTAAATTTATTCTCCCTGGTCACAGAATTTTGGCAGAAAAGCAATGGGCAGAAGATGTAGGAATACAAATTTTGATATACTAAAAGGAAAAAAAAATTCCTAACAGAGCTGTCCCAAAGTGGAATAGTTTAACTCAAGAGGCACTTCAATCCCCATCACATAAATTTTTCAAGTTCAGGCTAGCTGACCTTTGGTTAGACATGTTTACAGATGCAATTTCTGTTGAGGTACCAGTAACATCTGAGATCCCTCCCTGATCCAAGACTATATGTTTCATATCTTATAAAGACCTCAGTTATCACTGTTTGATTAGTATCTATGTTTTAGAAGAATTGCAACTTTCTTTGTTTTGTCCAAGAGAATGTGGGAAAGAAGTGATAATACACTGGTGATGAGAGGACATATTGGGGAAAAATAGATAAAACAGAAATCACAGTGGATCATTCATTCATTCATCCATTTATTCACAAAAGAAATGTTGAGTGCCTGTAGAACACAATGTTTTGTGTGCTAGAGGCTGTTAAAGCTTTATAAAAATTCTCTATAAAAGCCAGCCCTAGGCTATATTGTGGGCCACCAGGAAAGTGATTATCCCAAGAGATATTTGAATCATATTCAGATTTATTATATCAGGGGCTGGCAAGATTTTAAAATGGATGTCCTAAAGGGACATGGAAGTGAGATCTGGCTTTGTACCCAGATGTGTGGCACAGGGCAAACCTATTACCTTCTCTGGGCCTTGATTTCCCTACCTCTAAATTAAGTATAATATTTGTTTCCTTTCCTATCACCAAAAGTTATAGAGATTAAAAGAAATAATGGCTTTAAAAGTTTTTTGAAGTTAAAATAACTACACTAAGGTAAAAGATTATCACTAATATTATCAAAAGATTATCAGGATTATTAGGAAAAATTGGAATTCAGTTTGGGTCCTCCAAGGCTACATATGTGATGAACCTTTACATTTTAATAAATCTGTATCTACAACTTATACTCTTATGCTCCTATATAGCTTAGCCTGTATTTTATACAATTTTGACATTTGAAATTGGGTTTCTAAGAAAATCTTTCCAAAGGGATTTTATTTACATTTTAAACAACCGAAATCATGCAAAAATCTGCATTTTGCATCTTTAATGACTTATGCTATGCAATCAAAATGATGTGCAGAGGGACCCATTTCACACTTCCCCAGTTCTTTGAATCTATGCCAAGCTCCTAAAGTGGATAAATATTTTGCTATTTGGGTCAATTGATTATTAACATTGATTATTCCCATTTCTCAGATAGCCCCTTGAAATAAATACTGCCCAGAGAGAACAAAGGCAGTTAAATTTCAAGGGGTGATTACACTTTCAGGCCTAATTATCCCCTTTGGGATGCCATGGAAACTAAATGCAACTGAAACGCTATAATGCATTTTCAACTTTTCTTCAATAGACTGCCACTCATAGGCAAGCTGAGTATTATGGGTGCTTAACAGCTGGTATAACTAAAGGAAACTTTTCTCTGTGTATATATTTTACTTTCTACAAATATAACATAATGACTGACCTCCAGTTTCTTAATTATTAAATAGCTCAGACATAAATGAAAATATAGAGTCATATTTGAATACCAACAAATATCAAGAACCACAGAACTGGAGATTTTGAAGGGGCCTCAGCAGGTATCTTGTTTATTCCACACATCAAAGGATTTTCCCTTTAACATACCTAACACATGATTTTCCAGCTTCCACTTACAGATCTATAAGAAAGAATCCATCACCTCTTGTGTGTTTTCATTTCATTATTGGTTAGCTAGAACTGTCAGTGAGTTCTGAATTCAGGCATGTTTTCTTGTTTGTAATGTAGACCCACTGTTCTGGTATAGCCAAAATAGAATAAGTCAAAACCATTTTCTCTGTGGTTGCTCATCACATACCTCAAGACAATTTTCAGGACTCTCATGAGTCTCCTCTTTTCCTAGTTATACATCTTGAGTTGCTTTAACAGATCCTCATGAGTTATGGAATCCAAGGCTCTTAAGCATCTTGGCTGCTCTCTTCTAGATGCTATCCACCTTAATATCGGCCTTCCTAAAGTGTTGTACTGGCAACTAAGCATAGTATACAAGTTGTGATCTGACCAGGGCAGAAACCAGCAGGGCTCTCCCCTCCAGAATCCTGGAAACTATGTCTCTCAGAGGAACCTAAGGTCAATTTAGCCTTTTTTTCCTGCTAGATCACATTTCTGATCAATAATCAAACTATGATTCACTAAAACCTCAGGACACTTTTTTCAAACAAACTGCTAAACAGTTACACCTCCTCCACGTTAAATTTGTGACATGGTTGACTTTTCAATCAAGTGTGAGACATTGCATTTATACACTTTGAATTTCATCTCTTTAAAGGCAATCCATTGCCTGACAAAATAATTTTATATTTTAAATGAAATCTATAGTCTGTTAGCTTTCCTGTACAGCTTTGTGACATCTGCAGGAATGATGAAAATGTCATCTAAGCATTTATTCAAGTCACTGTAGAAACATCATATAGCATAGGACCAAGCAGAGATCCCTGAGATGCTCCAATGAACACACCTTGCCCAGCTGGCCCTGTAGAAAGATCTCCATTTACTTATCCAAGGTAAGATTCCTTTCCTTCCAAATTGAATTCTTCTTGTCAGAGTTTCCAGTGTAATTAGACACTGCTTCATCTTCATGAGTAGAGTTGAGAAGCCAATTCAGCTAGCAACCCATGACTTAGTTTTAGATTTAGAAGTTTTGGACTTTTTAAAACCTTAAATGCTTGAAATATTAGGGCTTATTTCACTGTATATACCAGGAGAGTCCCTTCCATTTCCAAGCATTTAGTCCCAAACTCAGAAGAACAAGAGACTTCAAGTGCTTATCAGAAGACCAGATTGCAAATCCTAATTGTTCTACCTATTATGTTACTTCAAGGAAATGTTTTAATCTTTCTAAGCACTAGTAATCATTTGTTTAAAAATGGAAATAATAATACTTGTTCTGCCAATCCAACTATTTTATTTAGTTTTTTCTAAATGAGAAAAAAACAAGGAAATGAGAAGTGCTTGGAAATATGAAGATAAATATTATACTTAAGGGTTTGGGGGTCCTTCTCCATTCAGGCATTATCCTCTTCATTGCCAGCATATTTGAACACCTTGGCTATTGTCCCTGTGTGGTTGCACTATGACCAGTAAGAACTTAAGAGAATAGCTACCTTATTTGTTCTGCGAGCAAGTTGCACAAATATAGATTACAATATAATACAAGGAAGAATTTTCTAGTCATCAGAACTGTTCAGCCATATAATGGGATACCTCAAGAAGCAAGAGTTTCCTATGGCTGAAGAGGTTTAAGAAGCTTGTGACAACTGTTAGAAATATCGTAGAGGAAAATTTTGCATCACATTGACAGTCATAGTAGATGACTTCAAGGTGCTTTCCAGATCTGAGAACTGATAGAATAATGAGGAAGACAGAAGGGAACACAGCTAACAAGTGTTTGAAGTCAGATTTGAACTTAGGTCTTTCTGACTCTGCATTCAGCCATCTATCCATCATACCATGTAGCTGTCTCATATAAAGAATATTAAAATAATGAAATGATGAGAGAATAATGGCGTTGACACAGCACTTGAAGTGTTGTAAAATGTTTTACAATAATCTCTTTTCATTTTCACAGAAAACGTTGTGCGGTCAGTGCTATTATTATTCCCTTATTCTACATTCAAAAACACTGAGGCATGTTGTGTCCTGTCACATATCTAGTAAGTATCTGAAAGTGGACTTGAACATGTCTTCCTGACTCTAGTCCAGTACCCTATGCACCATACCACCTCTGTGCCTATTATGCCAAGCATACCTACCATGCATCCAATCCTCTTCCCTAAATTCTAAGTTTTCCATGAGGGTAGCCATAAAATATGTCAGTCTTCTAGGTTGGTTCATTGCTCTTGACTCTAATGATTTCTCTTTAACTCACTCTCAAAGTGCCTTTAATCAAATACTAGGATTTCTACACAGTAGAGACCCACTTTTATTGAGAGTCCTTAATTGTCATGTGATCCTAATTGTTGAATGGGATGCCTTTTCCTCTTCTATCAACATTTTTGAAGGGTATGATAAAATATAACAGCCTAAGCAACGAGGAGTGATAAGCTGTGGCAGTAACTTGGGAATTCAGCATTTGTGGTTCTGCCAAAGGAATCCTCAAATTTGTCCCAACCATTCATTTTGACAGTGACTGAAGATACCTGCCAGTTTCACTATGATCTAGTAGTTTTCTTTGTTTTCATCCTTTCTTATCATGCTACTGCCTATCTGTTAAGAGTATCATGACCTCTGAATATTAAGGTCTCTAAACATGGCAACAATATGTCTCTGATAGTATAAATAATGTAGCTGTCTCTAACTTTATGGCTCAGATTCTACCATATTTTCCCTAAAGACCCATAATTTGGATAGTTCCTAGAATTCATCAGTTCCAAAGAATCCTCCAGGGGAACACACACAAAGACATATAGAGAAAACCACCAATGAATACCATAATTCTAGGATCTCACCATTCTGCCAAAAATATGACTCCCTAGACTTTCTTATTCTTATTTGTTCTGATACCACTGGATCTTCTAATAAAATATAGTGGGATAACATAACACCAGTCCAGAAGGCCTAACTTTTGCTGGTTTTATTTGCTGTCAACAGGCCACCTCTGAGTAGGAAAGAAGTTGGCATTTGGTACCACTACTCTAATTGCTACTGCCTTCCTAACTATTGATCAGCTGAACAACCCTACCTTCTGGATTATAATAATGCATCCTCAGTTTAGTCATCTCTCCTTGGTATAATATATAATATAATTGTATTTGGCTTAGACTCTCAAGTTTCAATATAGTTTTGTCTGTCCCTTGGACATACCACCTCATTGTCTGTTGTCTCCCAAATTATCCCCATAGTCCAAAAGCTTATACTACAGACTTTATTCCCAAAATAATTCCTCACTAACCTCAACCATGGGAATTTCTCCCCAAAGTAACCACATTAGCAGGTCTCAAGTCTGAGTCACATCACTGTAAACTTGGATGCCCTCCAGCTTTTTGATTTTTCATTTCCACTTGTCCACTAGTCAGGTTTTGATAAAGAGTTACTTGCTGCCACGGAATAAGTAAAAATGGGTTCTGACTAGAGGAATGGAAGTAGTAAGGGGAATTTGTGATTTCAACAAATAAAAGGCAATGAGCAATCTCCAGTCTGAAGGGACAGTTTTCCTTGATATCAGCAAGAGACTACATGGGCACCAGTTAGTTAGGCACAGACCTTGCTGAATTCATAATCAGTCTAAATAATCAGGATCATAACAATATTTTTAAAAACCCTAATTTCCAGGTTCCAAATGATGGTTCCTTTAACTTCTCTACGTTGCATCATTAAACTGTCAAGAGGCAGCTTTTTATTATTATGTTTGAGACACTTTAAAAATTAGTAATTGTGTTTTCATTGTAATCATCAGGGGTACATCGGATCTCTTTTTTTCCGTTAGATTTTCATCTCATTTTAAAAAGATGTAATAGTTTGAATAAATATGCAGCATCATGATGTTTAATAGCATGCTATTCTCAAGCTCTTGTCTTCCTCTTGAAAGGGAGTGAGAGCAGGTAGTAGGATCAACATTTCACAACAGAAGTGAGAAAGTTCATTGGAACATCTACGGTCATAAAGCCTTTCATTCCTGCAGCTAGGTCTCTGGTCACTTCAGCTCCTAAATTCTTCAGCTGAAATGTCTTCTAGAAAACCTGCCATTTCCTCTCATCCTAAGTATTATTTCTCCCATGTTGCTGTGTAAGTCCTATATCCCACAATCTATTTTTTCTTTTCCCTTCTCTAAGCTTCTCCACAAATGAATGCCTGAAATTATATAACCCTATCCATCAGAGAAGAGAAAAATGAAATCCCAGTGAGAAGCACAAAGGGCTAAGAATTGGTCTGGAAAGAGGGGAAATAAGCAAAGCAGGAAAGGGAAGTATTGAGAATGCAAGTGGCTGGATATATTATCAGAATAAGAAAACTTTTCTTGTTCAAGGACAGGTGATGGGGGAAGAGACTACATATTTTTAGGATTATGAAAACAGTCATCTAAAGCAAAACTGCAAGGTCTCCAATTTGAGTATAGTAAGTAGTAAATACAAAAATGGATGAGACTAGTTTATTGTCCTTGTAACAGCTGTGGGCTTTCTAATATTAGGCAACCAAGTGGGTTGGGGGATTTCCACATCAATAGATCATCAAGATGTCATGAAATAATTGTGGTTCCTACTTTTTACCAACAAGATTATCATTGAAATCATAAATGTACATGAGATTATGAAGTGAACTTTTATAAAAGCAGAAGAAAATAGGACCCATAAAAGAAACTTAGTGGATGCCCATGGTTAATGGAAATGATGTGGTTGACTATCCAATGATGGAGACAGAGAAGGAGAGTTCAGACAGGAGAAGAACCAGAAGAAATCAATGTCATGAAAACCTAAAGAGAATGGCATGAAGGAAAAGGGCAATTGACAGGGTCAAAGGCTGCAGAGAGGTTAAGAGAATTGAACATCTGAAAAGCCAACTAATAATTTTTTCCTAATTTTGGAGAGGGAAGTTTCATCTGAATAATGAGGTCACAAGTTAGAATGAAAAGAATTAAGAAGAGAGGAAGAAAACATTGACACCTGTTAAAGATGAATTTCTCAGGAGTTTATTCGCAAATATAAAGCAAGGACAAATAAATGGACTATCTTTGAGAGAGGAGAAATCACCTTCCTTAGAGGTTTTCTTGTGAACATGGACGACTTTATTGCCTGCGGTGCTTTAGAAGGGATATCTGCCCAGGTGTGTTTGGACTACATATCCAAACAATGTATGGCTTTTGCTTCTTTTATTTCCAAGACTCTTTGTCTCCAGGTGACTTTCTCTCTCCTGATTGATGGGATACTGTCCCTAACCACCATTTTCTTTGATGCCCAATCCATACTCATATATCTACTCCTCACTTTCTCAACTCCCCCACTTCCCAATTTCAGTTTTTTTCTACCTCTCCCCTCCTTTCCACCTCCACTTTGTGTGTTGTCTTTCTCATTAAAATATAAGGTCTTTGAGAGTATGGACCAGGGTTGGGGAACTTGCAGGCTTGAGGCTGCCTGTGGCCCTCTAGGTTCTCAAGCATGGTCCTTTGACTAAATCCAAACTTCACAGAACAAAGCCCCTTAATAAAAAGATTTGTTCTGTAAAATTTGGACTCAGTGAAAGGCTGCACCCAAGGACCTAAAAGGTCACATGTGGCCTCAAGGCCACAGGTTCCCCACCCTTGGTATGGACTACACTTTTTACTCCTATTTCCATAACCTGTTTCATATAGCACAGTGCCTAGTACAGAGTAAATATTTAAAATGTTGCCCTTTCTCTCCAGCTCTCTGTGTGTCTCTGTCTCTCTCTCTCTCTCTGTCTGTCTCTGTCTCTCTGTCTTTGTCTCTTTCACTCTCTGTCTTCTTCTCAGTCTCTGTCTCTCTCCCTCTGTCTCTCTCTGTGTCTCTGTCTCTGTCTCTCTATCTCTCTCTTTCTCTCCCTCTTTTTCTCTCTCTCTCTCAGTGTGTCTCTGACTTTCTGGCTGTCTCTGTCTCTCAGTGGCAGTAGGAAATAATACTCTCCTTGTGGACAAGAAAGAGGGCAGCTTCCTTTTTCAACTTCTGTTTAAAGCTATCTAAAGAGACCAGGAAGTCATAGGTTCTTAAATTTAGAGCTAGAAGAAATTTTCAAGGTTATCTAACAAGTTTCCTCATTTTATAGATGAAGCTCATTTCCAGAGGTTTAGTGACTAGCCCAAGGACTTAGAGATAGTACTTAGCAAAGATGTTATTTGAACAGAAGTCCCATCTTAAAATCTAGATCTTCTTTCCACAGAAAATCCCTTCCTGTGCTTCAATGTCTCAATGTAATACTTTGCTGATATACTATATTCAATTTGTAGGTTCTGAGTGTGCATAAACATAAAGACCTGCAGTTCAGAATGGACATATTTTCTCTTTACTGCCTAAATCTCTGTGGGTTTATTACTATGATGTCATTAGCACCTTATTATCCCAAGAGCTAAGAGTTCCTTTGGTAATGACCAACATTTCTACAGACTCACACATTGACATGGTAACAGATAATTAACCCCCAACTGAGATCATTTTAATTCTGTTTCCACTGTGATAGAGAAGATAGATAGGAATACTAGATATGGGGTTTGAGGAGACACAGGAAGGCAGGTTTCTACACATCATACTAATTCCA
This sequence comes from Bettongia penicillata ogilbyi, assembly GCA_023548195.1. Classification (NCBI taxonomy): domain Eukaryota; kingdom Metazoa; phylum Chordata; class Mammalia; order Diprotodontia; family Potoroidae; genus Bettongia; species Bettongia penicillata. The sequence goes on along the minus strand of JAJHZJ010000609.1, from coordinate 60,235 downwards.
TTCACCATATTATTGCATGTATGTAGTGGAAAGGTTGGTTTTATACATATTGAAAACTATTGGTTTAATTCCACATTCTAAGACAATATAGCCAAGTGGTATTAACATTGAAATAGAAACCACATTCTCTGACTCCTAATCTTACTCTTCCATGAACCTATACTTACTATGTATATGTCCAATCCTATTTTATCTAAGTATGTATTAAATGTCTGACATATGCAAGGAATTTTGCTAAGTCTTGAGGATGCCAAGAAAAAAAATGAGAACTATTTTCTCCCCTCATGGAGCTTATATTCTATGTTCACTTACATTCGCACACTGTCAGACTCTTAGACTTTTAAGACATGGAAGGGACGGCAGATGGCATCTCTCCACAACTACGTTTTCATCTGGAAAAGTTCATTCATACTTCAAAAGATCCATGATTTATTTCATCTCGTTGGAAATTGTCTCCACTAATAAAGATCATACCTCCATGACTTAGATAATTTCATTAAAAAAAAAATCACCTGATAAACTTTTTTGATTAGGCTCAGTATACTTTGCTTGACTGGTGCTTAAACAATAAATACAGTTTATCAGGGTACTCGATACTACAAGCCCAACTGGGAGGGATGGCTATTGATTTACCTCAGGCTGCTGATAACACACATTCTTTCAGCAGACAGAAATTGAATTTAGCACCTAGAAGCCACTGAGTAATTTCTATGACTCTGTCCTCCCTGGTTCATGTCTCTGGTGGTAGCCTTATGGTGTCCTAGGATATTCTCTGTCAAATAAGGTGATTTCTAGGTTATCACCTCCCATAAGGCCTCATGTGATATTGTAATAGGAATTGTTTCTTCCTGCCCTGGTGAAGTTAAACATTTATGGTCACAGTATTTAAGTCAATTATTTTATGAAACACAGGTTCCCCTGGCTTACCAAACACATTCAATGATGTGAGACAGTAACCTAAATAGTCATTCTGTTAGATCTGAGGGGTTTTTATATATTCAAGAAGTATTAGGAGCTTGATTTATTTTGTCTGGGAAGTCCCAGGTGATCAGCAGTTAGGGATGTGCTGTTCTTATATCCTCCTTGGAAAAAAGAACTTTCAGTTCTACACCTTTCAGATACAGCTACTCACCCACTATTAATATTCATTGATTGTTCCTATTCTAATTTTGGTCCATATTATTTCCCAAGTTTAAAGATCTCTCCCTGTTGTCTTCTCTCCTGCTTCCTCCCTATTGAATCTGTCTTGACTTCAGGGGTGTTTTGTGGTGCTTGCCCCAAGTGCAAAACTTTCAAACTGTAGCTCCATTGGAAATTTTCCAGTTTGGTGGCATTGTTTGGAATGTTGTACTGGTATTGCCTTCAGGGACTGAGGGTCACTTCCAAGCAATGTGGAAATATCAAAAGGAGAAAAGGGCAAATATAGCCTTCCTTATTTATCTCACACAGGTGTTATAAAGATCAAATGGACTGCAAATATAAATGGAAATGAATGTATGAATTTGAAATAATATTCTCAATGATGTTAAGTTTCAATGAAGGATCTGGATGACTCACTTGAAGATGTGATATAGTCCATATGGAAACACAAGCAAGACCAGCACTATTTTGAAACGTATCCAGTCAGAGCATTGACGGAATATATTGATCACACCAGAAAACTCTGTTTGTAGGTGTCACCAGAAGCAGGAAAGCATTAAGGTAGCAGCAGCTGACAATTTTCCTCATAAGTGCAATTATCAACAGCCATTTTGAGGCAACCAATAAAATCAGAAGTAATCCAGCCTTCTAAGCATGTGTTCTCAAGCTGACTACATATACTGTGAATCTATGGGCATGTTGATGGGATGGCAGAGAGTAAACTGAGATTATCTTCTGGTCAAGCAGTGTTATTCAGGGAAATCTAGTTAGTGGTTTTCCTTGTGTCTGTGATAGTTCCTTTGTGGAACATAAACCATCGAAAACTAAAGCTCTTGGTTTTCAGGTACTGTGTTGAATCTTGAGAACTTTTCACAAATGATTCTCTAGCTGTATCCGTGGCTTCCCTGGGTATAGAATAATATAGTTTATGTGTATACCCCTAAAGAAAAGATAAAGGAGCTCTCATCTTCTATTCAAGTACTCAGTGTAACACTATAACAAATAAAGTACAGCTTTTATTTAATCCAAAAGAAAAGCAAAGTAACCACAAAACAGAAAGAATTTATAACCAAGTCTTTGAGAAATCAAACAAAAATTCTTCTTTTTGGTGTAACTCAATATTCCCAATCTGAGTTGACCAGCCACTCCAAAGAACCATACCTTCTCAGCAACATACGTAGTTATTTACTTGCACCTCCAGGATCTCATATAAAATCCTCTGTTTGGTGTTGAAAGAGATTCACAAATTATCCCCTCCCTATCTTTCTAGTCTTACCCTCCTCCATACTCTATGATCCAGTGACAATGTTCTCCTTGCTGTTCCTTGAATAAGATACTCATAACCCCAAAATGACCTTTTTCATAATGGGAACTCAGTGTTCCTCTGCTTCCTCATTTCTACCTCTTAGCTTCTCTGGCTTCTTCCTAGTCCCAGCTAAAATCCTACAATTTACAGGAATGCTTTTCTGATCCCCCTTAATTCTAATACTTTGTGTCTCTTGATTATTTCCAATTTATTCTGTATATAATGTTTTGATGGAATTATTTTCAGGCTGTCTTTCCCTCCTTCAACAGTGAGCTCCTTGAGAAAAGGGCATTTTTTGAGTGGGCTGAGACAATATAATAAAAATGACAATTCTACCTAAATTAATTTACTTATTTAGCACCATATCAATTAAACTATCAGATAATTATTTTCTAGAGCTGGAAAAAAATAATATCAAAATTCATCTGGAAGAACAAAAGGTCTGGAATATCAAGGGGACTAATGAAAAGAAATACTAGGGAAGGTGGCCTAGTGCTACCAGATCTCAAATTGTATTATAAAGCAGCAATTATAAAAACCACTTTCTACTGTCTAAGAAACAGAAGGGTAGACAAGTGGAATATGCTGGGTACCCAAGACACAGTAGGCAATGAATATAGCAATCTACTGTTTGATAAACCCAAAGACCCCAGCTTCTGGGATAAGAACTCACTGTTCAACAAAAATTGCTGGGAAAACTGGATAACAGTGTGGTGTAAACTAGGCATAGACCAATGCCTGATACCATACGCAAGAATAAAGTCCAAATGGGTACAAGAGCTAGGTATAAATATTGATACTATGAAGAAATTGGTGGAGCAAGGAATAGTGTATTTATCAGATTTATGGAGAAGGGAAGAATTTTTGACTAAAGAAGAGATAGAAAGCATTATGAAGTGCAAGATAGATAATTTTGATTACATTAAACTGAAAAGTTTTTGCACAACCAAACCCAATGCAACTAAGATTAGGAGGGAAGCAGAAAACTGGGAAAGAATTTTTGCATCTAGTGTCTGGGATAAAAGCCTCCTTTCTAGAATATACAGAGAACTGATTCAAATGTACAAAAATACAAGTCAATCCCCAAGTGATAAATGGTCAAAGGATATGAACAGGCAGTTTTCTGAGGAAGAAATTAACGATATCTATAGTCATATGAAAAAATACTCAAACGAACTACTATTACAAAGATGCAAATCAAAACAACTCTGAAATACCACATCATACCTATAAGGTTGGCAAACATGACAAAACAGGAAGATGTTAAATGTTGGAGAGGATGTGGGAGAGTTGGCACACTAATTCATTGCTGGCGGAGCTGTGAGCTGATCCAATCTTTCTAGAGAACAATTTAGAACTATGCTCAAAGGGCTACAAAATATGCATATCCTTTCACCCAGCAATAGCTCTTTTAGGACTGTATCCCCAAGACATCATAAAAATGGGAAAGGGTCTCACATGTACGAAAGTATTTATAGCAGCACCCTTTGTGGTGGCCAAAAACTGGAAATCAAGGGTATGCCTATCAATTGGGGAATGACTGAATAAATTATGGTATATGAATGAAATGGAATATTATTGTGCTATAAGAAATGATGAACAAGAAGACTTCAAAGAGGACTGGAAAGACTTATATGATCTGATGCTGAGTGAAAGGAGTAAAATTTAGTGCATAGAAATGATTATAGTGGTGAGAGCTTCTTCTGGTAGACTTGGAACTTCATTGCAATGCAAGGACTTAAATTCCCAGTGGTCTTTTAAGGCAAAATACCTTTCATATTCAAAGAAAGAATTATAGAATTCAATCACAGAATATAACAAATCATTTTTTTGTGTGTATATTACACTTTGGTTTGTGATATGATTTCTCCCATTCATTTTAATTCTTCTACACAACATGACTATAGTGAAAATGTATTTAATAGGAACGTATTTGTAGAACCTATATAAAATTGTATGCTGTCTCAGGGAGGGAGGGGAAAGTTAGAGGGGAGGGAGGGAAAAAAATCTAAGTAATATGGTAGTGATTGTAGAACACTGAAAATAAATAAAATTAATTTTAAAAAATCCAGGAAAAAAAAAGAAATATTTCAATTAAAAAAAGGGCATTTTTAAAAAAATCTCTCTTTGTATCTCTAGAACATAATGCTTGGCAAATACTAGATATATACACACATACACACACACACACACTAATAGGACTATCAAGTTTTGTACCCTAAAGGCAATAGAATTAAGGGTCAATAAAGGTCATCCTTGTTTCATACTTATAATCTGTAATGCCATTCAAGGGCAAGGCTCAAGCATAAGCATAAGTCTTATGCACTGGGCAAAGGGTAGGGAACCTGCAACCTTGAGGCCACATGTGACCTTTGGGTCCTTGGTTTTGGCCTTTTCACTGAGTCCAAGTTTTACAGAACAAATCATTTTATGAAGGGTATTTATTCTGTGAAGTTTGGATTCAGTCGAAAAACCCACATGTGGCCTTGAGGTTGCAGGTGCTCACTCCTGTGTGACTGGATTATTATAAATTGCATTCTTAAATATGGAATGCAGAAAGGTACTTTGGAAGGATCCCTTTTTCTCTCTTGCAGTACTAACTTCATCCTTGATATCTTCTGAACCCCTCCTTTTTTCTGGGTGACTGTGTCAATGAGAGAACGCTGCCACTAGGAATACTAATGAGGGCGTTCTTGTAAAGGTTGTATAAACAGAGTATGGCAGGCACTTGGTCCATCATATCACCCAAAGGAAGACAATTACAAATGGCTGTCTTATAAAAAGAGTCTAACCTACATTTATAAGAATGAATTTTATGAATTAGTAATGGTATCAATGGGAAATTTCACAGTTCTATAACCGATTATTAAACATAAAAAAGTTATGTTGCTAGCCTGTTGGAAGTTATCCACGGTTTTCGATTTTGTTTTCTAATTAGCACAATTAAGGACACATTCTATACTCTAGTGAGGTGATAACTCCTGTCAACTCCCTTCCTCCAAGTTTATTTATTTGTTGATTCATTTGTTTACTTATTTTTGTCTGATGTCATTTTTAGGACCAGTATATAGATGAGCACTAGATACCTTGAGGTTAATCCCTTAGCCTCACAAATAGAGAGATTTTAGTCAATGGAAGAAAACATTGTTAGTATTCAATAATTATGCAGATGTTGTCATCATTTTAGATTAGGTACTGAGGACCCAATTTTTGTATCTGTGAAGTATAATGAGGCTTAAGAGTAGAGAAGAATCTAAAACTAGTCATATGATGGTTTATTTTAAGGAAAGGAAAGGAAAGGAAAGGAAAGGAAAGGAAAGGAAAGGAAAGGAAAGGAAAGGAAAGGAAAGGAAAGGAAAGGAAAGGAAAGGAAAGGAAAGGAAAGGAAAGGAAAGGAAAGGAAAGGAAAGGAAAGGAAAGGAAAGGAAAGGAAAGGAAAGGAAAGGAAAGGGGAAAGGAAAGGAAAGGAAAGGAAAAGGAAAGGAAAGGAAAGGAAAGGAAAGGAAAGGAAAGGAAAGGAAAGGAAAGGAAAGGAAAGGAAAGGAAAGGAAAGGAAAGGAAAGGAAAGGAAAGGAAAGGAAAGGAAAGGAAAGGAAAGAAAGGAAAGGAAGGAAAGGAAAGGAAAGGAAAGGAAAAGGAAAGGAAAGGAAAGGAAAGGAAAGGAAAGGAAAGGAAAGGAAAGGAAAGAAAAGGAAAGGAAAGGAAAGGAAAGGAAAGGAAAGGAAAGGAAAGGAAAGGAAAGGAAAGGAAAGGAAGAAAGGAAAGGAAAGGAAAGGAAAGGAAAGGAAAGGAAAGGAAAGGAAAGGAAAGGAAAGGAAAGGAAAGGAAAAGGAAAGGAAAGGAAAGAAAGGAAAGGAAAGAAAGGAAAGGAAAGGAAGAAAGGAAAGGAAAGGAAAGGAAAGGAAAGGAAAGGAAAGGAAAGGAAAGGAAAGGAAAGGAAAGGAAAGGAAAGGAAAGGAAAGGAAAGGAAAGGAAAGGAAAGGAAACAGAAGCATATCTGAAGCCTAACTGAGAAATTTGTCACATGGAGCAAAGACTAAGGGAGTGGAGGTGATGTATACAGTGCAGACATGCCTTGGAAAAGAACCTAGCTATAATCTTTTCTGAATAGGAAAACAGTCCATCCTTTTTCCCTGCAATCCTATATCTGCTGTCTCACAAAGTCACTCCTTCATCCTCTACCTGGTCTGCCTTCCGCAGTTCCACAAATGCATAACTCACTGAATTGTTTTAAGGTGCATATATGAAGGTTTCTAAAACAATGTCAGCAAATAGGTCAAAGTCCTACCTGCATCTGCTTTACTTATCCTAAAGACAGGATTTAGTCCTTCTACTCATCAAGACTCAATTTGATTACTCAGTTATAAGAGATTTAATTACAAGATGGTATTTTGTCTTTTGTTTTGATGAAAATGGAGGTGGGGACATGGTAGTTTATCACAACCTGAATGGTTTTGTATTTTGTTCTTTGTTTTAATTAGCATTACAAAGGAGACACACCGCATATATTATTAGGCATAATTTCCAACCTGAGATCTCAAATGTTGCTTTAAGTTCCAGAACGAACATAGTCTGAATTACTGTTTCAGCTCTGGGGAAGATATATTTAGGCTTGTTTATAAAGTGTAAATTAGAGAAAGTGCTATGGTGCAGTACTGTAACATTGGTACCTGAATCCAATCAAAGGGGAGCTCATTTCATTCCCAATGAATGGAAGATGAGCTTTAGAAAGTTAAACAAAGAGAAGATAGATAGATAGATAGATAGATAGATAGATAGATAGATAGATAGATAGATAGATAGATAGATAGATCATTTTAAATAGAATGATAAAAGTTGAAGGAAAAAAGAGTCTCATGAGCAAATCTGGTCCGCTGTTTTGTTTTGTTTTTCTCCCAGTTATGTTAAAAAAAAAAAAAATCAACCTCAAAGCTGGGGATCCTAGGGAGAGTTTAATTAGAGTTAATTACTATTATTTAAAAATAGACCTGTTCCTACTAATCAACATTGTTTCAATGGGTTCTTGGTCTCATTTTGTGGAGTAATTGCAATTGAGGTATTTTAAAGTGACAAATGAATCTGTTTACTTTTTCCCCATGCTGACACAGCTTCTACCTGTCATACCATGGCATTTATGTCTCCTCCTCTCCACCTTCATTTGCAGCCTTCCTCCATGATTTGAAACAAAGAATGCAAACTGCAAACTGCATATATACCAAATAAGGTTCACTTTTAAAAAAAGAAAACAACATCTCTCATCCCAAGTGAAAAAATACGGATTTTTCCCTTCTTTTTTTAAAAGATGAGAGTGCCATCAAATCCTTTGTTCAGTAAGAGACCTTTCCCCAGCCCCTTACCCACTGCTAGTACTTTGCCTTCAAGATTATTTTAGTGGTATAGGGATAGAGTCATGGAAATTGGTATAATCTGGCCTCAGAGACTTACTAGCTGAACAAGTCACTTATGTCTGTCTTCCTCATTTGTAAAATGTGGATGGTAATAGTACCTGGGGTATATGAGGTATTCAAGGTCTAGCATCTCTGGTGTGAGACTTGCCAAGCCCTTTTCAGTGCTGCTCATTCACCCTTGGTGTCTATCTGTTCCCTAACATGAAGCTATCACAGCCACAACTCAATAAAGGATAACCCAGAGGCCTCACACTTGCCAGGTAATTACAGGGGTGCCTGCCTCAAGCATGTGAAGACATCTCTCTTGTGGAATGGGTAGATGAGAGTAATTTGTTCCAATGGCCCTGAAGGTGGCTGAAGTAGGTGCTGTGGAGTCCTTGGAGTTTGATCAGACATCAGAGATGCCAAAGTTATCCATAGCATCCTAGGTCATTGACAGTCATATTGACTTTTGCCTTACTGCTGGACTTCGATGATTCTGGAAGAAAGAGTGAGGCTGATGACTTTGTGCAATTCTGCCTCACTTAAATCCAGTTCATGAACAAGTTAAGATGTCACCCAATATGCCACCTGACCTCTTCAAAAACAAAGGAGAAACAACAACTGCATCTAATTAACAGGTTGTTGTGAGAATCAAATGAGATAAAATGTGAAGCCCTTGACAAACTTTAAAGTGTTTTATCGAAGATAGACATAATTTCTATTTAAATTGTGTATCTTGTATATACAAATTTTAAATGTTTTCTATAGTCCCTGCCCACTTTTAACCATAAAAAGGTGAACTCCTTTTGTCTTTTTTTTTTTGTATCCTTAGTGCTTAACATAGTGCCTAGCACATAGTACCTACTTAACAATTGATTAATCCTTAAAGACTTAGTGTGGAGGCCACCTCCTCTGATTACAAAAAGGAAGGGTGGATAACCTAGTAAGCTAAAGGAAAGCCTTCTCTGATTACAAAAAGGAAGGGTGGATAACCTAGTAAGCTAAAGTAACTCCATTTTGTCTGTAGTTCTACCTAACCTTTGACTCTGTTTGTATTGCAACACCCACCCCTGTCTGTGACCTTCCTTACTGTTGAAACATCTAGGATGGTTCTATTAGGGCAGTGTTAAGAGACAGGTAAACTGAAGGAGAAACTTTCCTGCTACTAACCCCTAGCAAAAGACCCTGTTCAATCACCAGGTACCCTATAGGCAATTCACCTCTTACCCAAATCAAAACTTACATAAACTCTGTCCTTTTGTTCAGGTAATTTCTGCCCATGTGAATGAGGTTCCCTTGCCGGCAAAATCAACATGGTTCATAATTATTTTTTAGTTTGGTTTGGGTTCTGGTTTTGGTTTTGTTCTGACTTGTTCCAGCAATGACAATTTTGCCCACTGAAGTAATCTCTTTCCTCCTGGAACTCATAAAATGTTACTGCGGGAAAAATTGTAGAAATTAGGTAGTCCAGGTACCTTATTTTAAAAATAGAAACAATGACACTCGGTGAAAGAAAGTATTTTGTAGAGTATCACAAATTAAGTAGAATCAAGAAATGAATAGAAGTCCCATGAATTTCAGTTTGGTGGCTTTTTATTTATTCCATGGCAAGAAACAATAGATCATGTACTCATTGGACCAGAAGGCAGCTTTGAGAACATTGAGTGTAAGCCTCTATAAAACCATCCTTTCTAAAACTCATTTAGCTTTTATGCTATATTACCTCCTTCTGTTTGTTGTAAAAGAGGTAAAGTGGTACATAGCCAAATGATCACTGGATTAGAAGTTAGCATAACTGGGTTTAACTCTTGACTTTATCCCAAATGAGTAGAATGACTCTTCAATTTAACCTATTTGTACCTCAGTTTCTTGACTGTAAAGAGAAAGGATTGACTCAATGATATCTAAAAATAGTTTCCAACTTTAGGAATCCATGAACCTTGTCATAAGTATTATGTCTTGTCTACAGTCTTAGAGACTATCTTCTCATTAACATAATTAAAGCAATTTCCACACTGCATGGAGGTACTATGTTTGTTGACAAGTCTTTCTTCATCTTTGTGTGTATATGTGTGAGAGTGTTTATGTATGCTTGTCATTACTTTATTATGTGACATTTGCTGTTTTATTTTCAGGAAAAATAAAGAGATAAGCACTTGATAACATTTAATGAATAGGAAGATATCAGTGGAGGGTGAAATATTATTAGAATTCAACAAATATAGAGAGATCATAATCAATACTTCACAATATACATTAAGCAATCATTTGCCGCATCTCTAAAGTACTTAGCCATAAATGTAGAGAACAATCAGGAACAAGCCATACAATATTTATTGGGTATCCATTTTTGTGCATCTATACAGTACTATAAGCCTGTGAAACATGGACAGTCTACCAGTGTCACACCAGGAAACCGAATCGCTTCCATTTGAACTCTTAGGAAGATTCTGAAGATAACCTGACAGGGTAAGGTACCAGACACTGAGGTCCTTGTTTGAGCTGAGCTGTCGTGCATTTAAATTATGCTTCAGGGAGTGCAACTCAGATGGGCTGGCCACATTGTTTGAATGCAAAATGTAGGCTTACCAAAACAACTTTTATGGAGAACTCACATGGGACAAGTGACCACATGGTGGTCAGAAGAAGCAATACAAGGACACTCTCAAGGTCTCTCTCAAGAACTTTGAATTTGTGCAACATGGGACACCCTGGCACAGAACCACTCAGCATGGTGTGTCCACATCAGAAAGGATACTGTGTTCTATGGGCAAAACAGAATTGAGACAGTACAAAGTAAACATAGGATGCACAAATTTGGAGTAACCACCCAAATGTTCAAACGGACTATCTGTGCCCAACCTGTGGTAGAGCGTTCCGAGCTCATATTGGTCTAATCCGCTACAGTCGAGCTCATATTGGTCTAATCAGCTACAGTCGGACTGCAACTTCATTTTGTCATGGTGATGTCATTTTGTTCCTCTTCAAAAATGAAGGACAACAACCAATTAAGCTTAAGTACAGAGAGAAATCCATAACCAGCCATACGATAAAGATTCATTTTCCTGATCATTTGCATCATGCTTCCTTCTACTAGATTGGAAGCTGCATGAAGACAAGGGTCACATGTCCTAGTTTTTTTTTTAAATACCTCATAATATTTAGCACAAGTTCTTGCATATCTAATATTCAAGAAAATTAGATTCAACATGGTGTTTATAATCCTCATGTAAATATTTTAGGGCCTTAGTGAACTTTTAAATTCAATGAGAGTTAGTGATAAAATATGGCAGTCAGAAAAAAAAAGTATGTTGATAAACTTAGCAAAGAATGAGGATTGCATAGAGCTTAAAGTGCTGTTCTTGGATTCAGACATCTGGGCTCAAATTCTACCTTCTCTTTTGGGTCTCCCTATAGCAGCTTATCTCTCCATCCTTGAACGAATGACACAGACCAATTTCTGGGCCCCTTTGGATAGACTCTGTATTTTGTCAAAATATGTAAGAGCTTGTATCCTGTTGCTCTCACCTTGGAGAACACTGAGACATCAGAAGAGGACTTTCATGGAAGCTAACTAAATACAGTTTACCCCAAAGTGCCAGCAATTCTAGCTCCACATCTGAATCTTGTATCTACACTGCTTATCCCACTCACCATGTCTATAAACTCCAAACTATTTTCATGATAAAAAGTTCCCATTGTGCCAATAAATACTATCACAATATTTAGTATGGAGAAGGTAAAACTTCAGAAAGTTGAAGGAGACTTATATAGAAGAGTTAGCAAACTTTTTTTTCTATTGTTCAAGATGTCAAAATAGGACCTAATGATATAAAGAATATGGTAGTAGAAGCACAAAAAAGCAAAAATAAGCAGCTTTTTATGAGCTGCTATATAATAGAGTGACTACTTCCATCAATGGAACAATTATATAATCTGAATCTAAATTGGAAGGGATCTAAGAGTAATGTAGTCTAACCACATACCTGGTCCATGTATAACTTGTACAATACCTTGATGAAGCATTGTGGAAAGGAAATTTTGGACGACTGACTACCCATTGAAAGAGTCTGCACTAGCAGAGGTTCTTAATTTGGGTCCATGGATAGATTTCAGGTAGTCCATGAACTTAGATTAGGAAAAAGAAAATCTTAGTTTTTTCCCTAATCTTTGGTTTTCTATTTGTGTGTGTGTGTGTGTGTGTGTGTGTGTGTGCTTTTGAAAATTATTTTGAAAAGGAGTCTATAGCCATCATCATACTGCCAAAGGATTACATGTAACCAAAAAAAAAAGTTAAATATTGTGCTAAATCATCTCTAAGGTTTCTTCTATATTCCAAATTCTAGAATTCTGGAAGGTTGATGTTATTGGCTAAAGCAAAGGATTTATCTGTGTTCCAATTATTCATAGTGACCCAGTCCCCCACTGCTCTGGATAATTGAGAGTTGGCTGCTTTAAGGTAAAGTGTTTGTTATCTCACTCTCTTTGTGAAAAAATTGCACCATCCTGTTGGCTAAATGGATAAAAGCCCTGCTGTGTTGAAGCCTTAGGCAACTAGCATACCTTCTTTGGCTGGATGTAATGCATGGATATTTCTCCTTGTCAGTGGGCAAAAGGTCAGTTTTGTTTTCCAGCACCTCTCACTCATTGAGGGTGTCTCTTTAGAGCCAATTCTATCATTTGTGTCATTTTAGTGTACAGATGAAGCTATCTTTTTTACAGCAAGATCAAGTGCAGACTAACAGCTGTTAGCATTTATCAGGTGTGACTGCCGAATATTCAGATAATCAGAAAAATGAAAGTGAATTTCACAGAGTGTTTTCATTTTTAGTGGGCATTGCTTCTGTCTGAAGGGGTTCTGTCTGTGGGACCTCTCTTGACCTGTCAAAGAAAAAAGGCTTGTTCCAGAACATGATATTTTTGCCCTCAGGGTTTTAAGAATCCATTTGATATATGCTTAAAGAAAGGCAGGTTCACTTATACTTGAAGTATACTCATGAATTCTCACAAAGAATTCCACTTGGTGATATTTTGTAATCAAAATAGCCATGCATTTGGGATAAGAAGACCTGGGTTTGAATCCTTCCTCTATCACTCACTGCCTACGTGGTCTAAATTCTCTGGGCCTTGGTTTCCTTATCAGTAAAATATGACGAGTGAATTTGATTATCTTCAAGAACTCTTCCAGTAATAAATTCTGTGAAATGTTTTCATCACATTAATTAACTCAACTTTAGTTATTAAACACCTTATCAACTAGCTCAACCTCTCCTTCCCTCTAATTGGAGAGCTAGAGGGTAGAATACTGAACTCTTCCCTAATCTTTTCTTTTATACAGTGCTTGGGATCTGAACTTTCCAACTAATTTTCTGCTTTTCAGCAGCAAATCTGCTTGACTTGGACTCCACAGAAAATGATGCTCCAAGGCTGAATAACTTAAAATTTTGGCAATCTAGGGTGAAGACCTAGTTACCTGGTCCCTGTTACGGATTATTTTATAATGATTCCCATTCAGGTCACCTCATATAAGCTATGAGGTAGGTAATGCTTTTGCCCAAGGGATTTTTTTGTTCAACTGAATAGGGCAGCTAGCTGTAGCTGTGGATAACATGAGAGCCCTGGAGTCAGAAAGACTTATCTTAGCTCAGACATTTAATAAATATGTGACTCTGGGCAAGTCATTTAACCTTGTTCCCCTTAGTTTCCACATCTGAAAAAATAAACTATGGTTGGAAATAGCACAATACTCTAGTATCTTTGCTATGAAAACACCAAATGGAGTCATCAAGAGTTAGAAAACAACTAGACATTAGCACGCAATACTTTTCATGAAGGGATTTGTGTTACATCAGCAAATAATTTGTTAATACCTTCTCACTCTTCCAGTGACTTTGCAGCTTGCATCCATACTTGCATCCCTTATTCAAATGTAAGTATATCAAGTAATGTAAGTCTATCATCCATTTCATGGATGTTTGTGCATTTCAATTCTTAATCTCCTTGAGAAGAAAACCCCTATGTTGTATTTCTTTTTTTTTCAAAGTTTAGCATAAGAATCTCTACTTTCCACAGACTTACTACATGTTTTGTGATTGTGACAGTGTAAATTTGCAATCTAACATTGGCCTAATAATCAGAATATGTGGGTCCAATCCCAAATAGGCTATCTTCTAACTGTATGGAAGGGATAAGCTATTTTGCTTTTTTTCTCAGTTTTGTTTTCTCATCTGCTAGAACCCTGAATACAGTTGTTGAAATTCCTTCCATGGTATCCATTGAAGTAGATCATCTGAATGACAGCATTTTTCTTTTTATGAATAAAGGGAGCAACACCCTTTACTTTGGCTAAGGAGTCTAGACCAAAATGCCTACTAGAAAAAAAAAGATTGAGTCCTAACTTGAGAGATGCCCAAGCCATCCTATCTCGTGCCTCAGCCTTTCCTGGATCTTTGAAAACCTGTGTTCCAGTTTGCAGTCATGGATATAAGTAGCAGAGGATAGTAACTAGAATAATTATCTTCCTCCAGCCAATATTAACCCACCTGAGAATGACAGAATGCCCTTCCTTTGACCTCACAATGACTAGCTCCTTCCTCTTTGATCTTTAGAGTGATTTTTCATTTAAACTTTTTATAGCAATTCAAAATGCTTAGGTCCGCCCCTTGGGCTCCTTGTACTTCAGATGAACAATTAGATGGTTTATTATAGGTGCTTTATCTTCAGAGTCATGGATTCTGTAACCATGCCAAGGTAAAATATTCTAAGGTGAGAACTGATGCAACCCTCCTATAATGTAGAGATTGGTGCTTTCTGCTGATTGTTCCCTATACATATTAAAATATCTTTTAGTTGCTTGCATTCATTAATGCCTACAACTGAGGCATTGCCTAGTTTGCAAATTCTTAAAATATTAATCTTTGGCATTATGCAATAAGAACTTAGAATGGATGGGAATTTTTTTGCCTTCCCAAAATAATGTCATTCTGTATTTTCATATTTCTATTACTTTTTTAAAATAATATGGGACTATGAAAATAAACAATGATTTTTTTTCGGTGATAGGCTAAGATTTTTGAGAGACAGAGACAGAGACAGAAACACACAGAGAGAAACACACACAGTCAAAAACTAAAAAAATACATGGTTTATAATTATTACAAACCAATATGTTTTAAAAGTGATTTAATCAACTGGTAACAAGTTCACTAGTTTCCTTTATCTTTCTTAAAACACTTCTAACATTCTCCATATTCCTTATTCATTTTTATGGATATGTAGAATAATTGTCTAATAATTAAGAATAGTAAGTTTCAGTTTAATTTACAAAGAATTGTAGTCTTTAGCAAATATTCAAACACTGGAAGATTCCAGTGAACATTAATCTGTAGTACTCTAATAACATAATATTCAGATCTTCTAGCAAGGTAAACAGTCTCATGTAGTGTCAAAATTGCCAAGTAAAGGAATTTTTCTTCCAAAACTTGACATTTCTTAGAATACCACTCATAGGATTTATATGAAATATAGAATGTATATAAACATATACAGGAATTGCTTAGCATTTGTAGTGGACAAGGCCACATACTTGTAACATGGCAGCAGTTAAATGAACACAAGAGCTTTTCTCCTTTGTGACCCTATCCCAGCTCCTGTAAGTTTTGACTTTAACCTACAACTTTGTGTAACAATCTTTCCAGCTCTTGCTTTTGATTTAATGTCAGCAGATTCCTTCAGAGTGGTAATAAAACCTCTCTGTTGATTGCTCAACTTTAATTCTCATAGAATGAAAACACTCTTCTGATTTCTTGACTTTCTTTTCTGGAGATATTGTGGGTAAAACAAGCAAACATGAAGATTTCCTGAGGAGTCCAGGAAGGAATTCTTGCATGGAAATTGACTACTCAAAGATCTTTAATGCCAATCTATGTCATGGTCATCAAGCATGTACACCCTTCCCCTAAGACTCTGTTGTGTCTTTTTCTCTTCTGTTTTTATACTGTTTCACTTAGTGATATCATCTACTCCCAAACTTCTATCACTTTACTGAACTTTTTTTACTGACTGTCTAATATGCCTGAAATGTTTTCCCTCCTAATCTCTGCCTTGTAGCTTCCCTGGCTTCCTTCAAGTCTCATTTAAGTGCCATCCTTTTCCCAAAATACTCTTTCCCATTGTTCCTTATTTCTTAGTTCCTTTCTTTCTGAGGCTGTACACAAATGTATCTATATTGTTCGTGTGTAGTTATTTAGATGTTATCTCCTTTATTAGACTGTGAGCTCCTTGAGAGTGAGAACTTTTAAAAATTGTCTTTATTTGTGGTCTCAGAGCTTAGCACGGTCTCCGGCAAATAGAAAGTGCTTAATTATTTACAAATCCAAAATTCTCAAGCTGATAGAAGATTGATTATCACTCTAACATTTTTGATAGATTCCATATTATGAATGAAGGAAAATTGGAATGTAGGGAGATAATGTATAAAATACAAGAAAAATCAGTCAGTAAGTCAAGAGCACTTGTTAAATATATACTAAATGAAAAATAAATACAAAGGAGATGTATAGGTACAGTGCAATGAATAATTTGAAGAGGGTGAGCTCTTTCAAAAAGAATTAGGAAATAACAGGATGAATATAAAAGAACCAATCATGGGAAATGGCACTGAAGCAAACCTTTCTTTCTAATCATAAGGCACAGCATAAGCAAAGACATGGAGAAAGGAAACAAGTTGATTGGACCCAATTTGTCATATTCTTTTCCTTCTGTGTATACATACACAGAGAATAAAGATGTATACTGATTCCTTCATAGAAATTTTACCTAAAGCTGTAAGTGCTAACATATCTGATGATAGTATAGATTTACAAATGGAAGGGAACTTCACAGTCAGTGTCGTACAAGTCCATTTCACAGAGAAGGCGTCAGAAGCTCAGAGATATTGACTTTCCTAAGCTTATATATGTGATAATGACTCAGCTCTTCTCCCTCGAAATTTGGTGAGCTTTCCATAGTCCAGACCCTGATATGAATCCTATGTATTCATAATTTTTAAATGTCAATAGGAAAAATATAGTACAAGATCTTGTAGATGCCTGTTAAGAATGAGTTTATGAATGGTACTGAAAGCTCCCAAAATCAATGGGTTTGCCTGAGGCCTGACTGCCCCACCCTCTAAATATTACAGTAATGAGAAAATGTCTAAGCATAGGAAAATAGTCGCCCTTCAAAGATGTTTTCTGAAAGACACAAGCCATCGTCTACTCTCCATTTTTTCATATGGGTGTATTCTATTTATTAGCTTCCAGTCTACAGTACTTCCAGCCCAGACAATATCAAAGGCCACTCTTTTATAGCATTACTCAGTGAAAAAGGTGAACAGAGAGAGAGGGGAGGGAACAGAAGGGAAGGGTTTCAATCTTTTCCTTTTTCAGCTCCTTTCCTAATGTGACTACATCCAGTTACTTTTTAGCTACTTATCTCTCCTCATCCTTACAACTTTTTCATTCATTCATTCCTGTTGTTTTCCTCTTTATAGCAGTGATTCTTAACCTGTGATCTATAGAAACTTTGCAGATTTCAGGGCATTCATGAATTTGGGTGGGAAAAATACATCTTTGTTTCAATAAAATTAATTTTCTTTTCAATTTTCCTTATTTCTTTTACTTAAAAATTCTCTGAGGATGAGTTTATGTGTTTCAATAAACTTCTAAAGAGACCCATAAAATACACACACACACAGTATCTTCATTTTAAAGGTTTGAATGAATTTGCAGGTCTCTTTCTTAATCAAATAGCATTTATTAGGATTTCTTTATGTACCAGGCACTGTACTAAGTGTTAGGGATACAAAGAAATGTAAAAACAAAACAAAATAACAAAAAACAAAACAAAACAAAAACCCTGATCTCAAGGAGCTCACACCCTAATGCATGAGACAATATGCAAATATTTACATATGAACAAGGCATATAGAGGATAATTGGGGAGTAATTTCAGTAGGGAGATACTCAGAAATGAAAAAGATGATTAAATTATGCAGAAGGCAGAACTTTATGTGAGAATTAAAAACATACAGGGAAGCTAGTAGGCAAAATGAGAGGGGAGAGCATTCCAGGAAAGGAGAAAAATCAGTGAAAATACTTAGAGTCAAGAGATGAAATTATACAGGGATATAAAGCAATGGTTTGCTTTAATTGCTGGTTATAAAGGATTTTAAAAGCTAAACAAAGGATTTTATATTTGATTCTGAAAGGGATAGGTAAACCCTAGAGTTGTTTGAATGAGAGGGGGTGTATGATATGGTCTGATTTTCATTTCAGGACAACTCTGTCAAGTACAGCTTAAAAAAAAGAAACACTAGAAGGAGGGAGGCCAACCAGGAGGCAATAATCAAGGTGTGAGGGGATGAGGACCTAAACCAGGGTGGTGGAAGTATCAAAGACGTTAAGGGAGTGTATAAGAAAGATATTAGGAAGGTCAAAAATCAGAAATTTACCAATGATTGGGTTTGGGTATGAGTTTTTAGAGGCAGTGAGTTGAGGATAGCACCTCGGTTAAGAACCCAGGTGAATGAGAAGATATTCTCATGAGTAATAAAAACGTGAGGAAGAGAGAGGGGCTTGAGAGGGAAATACAATGCATTAGGTTTTAGACACATTGAGTGTAAGATGTCTATAAGACATCCAGTTCAAGATATTAATATGTAGTTGAAAAGGAGAGACTGGAAATGAAGTCAAGAGAGAGGTCAGGTGTAGACCAGAGCTTTTTAAACTGTAGTTCACAACCTAACCTAATATGGAGGTCCTGAAAAACTTGTCAACAATGAAATATTTCTGAATGTGGTATATAATTCAAAATCAAATGCATAATGAATCCAAGGTGTTTCTGGTAGCTCTTACCCATGTTGTATCATGCCTTGATTCTGAACACGCGTGCGCACTTTGCATTGTGCATACCAACACACCATACAACATTGACAAACACTGCCAGAAACACCTTGGCTCAGATTCAAGATTTGTATGTATGTTATGAAGTACAGTGTGTTTACTGTACATATAAAGTTTTCTGCTCTTACAGAAACATAATTGTTTAATTAACAAAAATAAAAACATTTGATATGTTGTTATTGTCATTCCCCAGCATGTAAATATCAGATTAGTATACCCTTGGACTGCATTGTTTTAGAATGTTTGATTTTTAAAAGTGCAGTTTTCTACTTTTGCAGAAACATAAGTATTTAATTGTAGCATGTAAAGACAAAAGCCCTCTAATAATATCACTCCACTATCACTGCCATATGTATATATAAGTGTAGATATTATGAAAAAAATTAAGCAAAAGCAAATGCAATTTCATAGACTAAAGATGGTATTTATTTGAGAAATTATTAGCAATATTTATATTTTAGGACCAACATGTTTTCCGATTATAAATAAGTGGCTAAATTTAGATAGAAGAGGTAAAAATACCGATGATAATGTAGCAGTCTTTGTTAGTAGACTATAGTACACCTAAACTGACAACAAAAAGAAAATATGTTGAATCAATTTTGCAATATGGATTTACTTCTAATAATGATGATGGTATGGGAAAACCTCTTTGCTTAATTTATAATGAAGTTTTGCCTGTGGAGAGCATGAAGCCAACCAAACTGAAATGACATCTTAAGACCAAGCATGCAGCATATTGCAATAAACCAAAATAATTTTTGAATGACTTTTAAAATCTTCAAACAAACAAAAACAATGTTTTGAAAATTTTGTTACTGTCAATGAAAACTATTGTATCTTATGAACCTTCTTATTTAATTGCAAGAACTGAAAACACTACACAAAAGGAGAGGATCTTTTGTTACCTGCTTTTAAAATATCAGAAATAGTTCATGGGAAAAACTATGGGAATGAAATTAATGAAATTCATTCATCAAATGACACTGTTTCCAAAAAATGTCTGAAATTAGTAATGAACATTTTCAGCAGCTTATTACCAGGCTTAAGGGAAACCCAAGGTTTGCAAATCAGATGAAACAACTGATATTTCTAGCATGGCACAATTATTTTATGTAAGATACATTTATAAAGGAGGCATACATGAAGAATTTTTTTTGTCACCCTTTGAAAGGGCCCAGAAGGGGGGAAAATATATCTCTTAAAGAATTTTTCACAAATTAATGTTTATAGTATGTTGGAGTATAGCTGGTGCAGTAGCAATGATGAACGAGAATATTGGATTTGTAGCTAAAGTTAAAGGTGGTGTCAATGAACATATCATTTGTATTTGTATTTACTGCATGATCCATTGGGGGACACAGCCAAACATATACATACAGACATACATACTTACAAATGTGTGTGTGTGTGTGTGTGTAGGTCAAATCAGTTTAAATGTGGTGCTTCAAGATACTATCAAAATCAGTAACTTCATTAAAAGTCACCCCTTTAACAGTTATTTGTCTCAAATCTTTGGAAAGAGTGGACTCCAATTACAAAAGTTTATTACCACATTCAGAAGTAAGATGGCTCTCCAGAGGGTAGAGTTTAAACACATTATTGAAACTGAAAAATGAAATTGTTTTCATTTTGACTGAGCAAAAATCCAATTTTGTTATTTTTTTAATAATGACTTATGGCTTTAAAAACTGTGTTATTTGTTAGATATTTTTCAAGAATTCAATTATTTAAATGTGTCACTTTAAGGAAAAAACATAACATTCATGTTAAAAGATAAAACTGACAGTTTCACTAAAAAAGTTAATACCTGGGAAAATAAAATGGAAAATGGTTCTTCAGAGATGTTTAGAGCTATAGATGATTTTATAATTGAAAATAACTTTCCCAAAGATTCAATTGTAATAGTTATAATTGATCAGGGGAGCAGCTTGGTGGTACAGTGAATAAAGCACCAGTGCAGGAGTCAGAAGGATCTGAGTTCAAATATTACCTCAGACACTTGACACTAGCTATGTGACCTTGGGCAAGTCACTTAACCCCAGATGCCTCATCCTGGGTCATCTCCAGTCATCCTGAAGAATATCTGGTCACTGGATTCAGGACCAGCTGTGGAGGAGAAGTGAGGCTGGTGACCTGTACAGCCCTCCCTCACTCAAAACAAAGTCAAGTGAAAGTCATGTCAATATTCTCTGATGACAGGGTCTTCTTCAGCGATGAAGGACAAACGCACATGCATATAATTGATCATCTGAAGTGCCTGGAGACATGGTTTCAGAAATACTTCCCTTTGATTTTGATCTTTTAAAAAATAAGTTGGATTCATACACCATAAACAATTGAAATTTTTAAAAAAATCAGTCATCTGCCATTAAAAGTTTAAGGATTTTCTGAGTTATCAAGTGACCCAGGTTTAAAACTTGAGTTTCCTAAAAAATCATGAAATGAATTTTTGCTTGAAATTAGGACAGAATTTCCAACAATTTCTGAAATGGTCTTAAACATACTTCTGTCATTTGTACTATATATTTATGTGAAGTGGCTTTCTCAGCACTGATGACTATAAAATCAAAATAACATTCAATCTGAAAAATGTTGAAGATGCTCTAGCTCCTATACTATCAAATATTCTGCCCAGATTTAATTCTTTATATAAAAATGAACAATCACATCCATCTCATTGATATGCAAATTTACTTTTGCCTTTAATAAATGGTAAATTTATATGTATATCAAATAATTATTTTAAAAATAAGTTCCTTTATGCCTTATCATCAGTAAATGTTCTATTTTATATAATTATATAACCAGGATCACATAAAATTTTCTCAGGTGGCAAGTGGAAAAAGTTTAAGAAGCCCTGATCGAGACAAGTAGATTTGAAAGTCATCTTTATTGAGATAACAACTGTAATCACTGCAACTGATGAGCTCAGCAAGTGAAATAAAACAGGAGAAGGGAAGAAGAGCAAGGATAGAACGCTGGGGGACCCTTAAGATTATTGGGCCTAATATGATTAAAGATCCAGGGGAGCAGAGGAAAGGAGAGAGAGGAGAGGAAGGGAAAACAAAAATTCTAAAGAGAGATTATCAATGAGAAGAAAGTGTTGACAATTCAGAATCTGAGAAGAATGAGGGTTGAGAAAAGGCAATTTTGGCAATTAAGAGATTATTAAAACCTTTGAGGGGGAAACAGTTTTGATTGACTGAAGTCGAAAGCCATAATGAAAAGAATTAAAAAGAAAGTGAGAGGAAATGAAACGGAAGGGAAGGAAAGGGAATGAGCATTTAGATAGTACCTACCATTTGCTAGGAACTGTGCTAAGCGATTCTTTTACAAATATCTCATTTGATTCTCCCAACAACCCTACAAGGTGGATGCTATTATTGTCCTTATTTTAGAGTGACGAGAATTGAAGCAAACGGAGATTAGTTGACTCGCCCTGTAAAACAAAGCCAATTAGTTTCTGGGGTCACATTTAAACTTGGGTCTTCCTGACCCCATTGCCCAACATTCTATCCACTATGCCACCAGCTTTGTGGACACAAGTGGCATTCATGGTTCCTTCGGCCAAGCTTATCATCAAATGTGTGCATGTATGTGTGTGTGCTTGTATGTGTGTATGTACATGTGCATACATGTGTGCTAGTGTCGGGGATGTTTGTGTTGATTCAATTGAGGAAAGATATTAGTTTCTTACAGAAATCCTGTAATTTATCCAGTCCATTCAGGCAACTTATTCTCCTAGCATTTTCCCTGTCGCTCCATCCACAACTTTACTCCATGTGGTGTGTATCCCATCACTTCAATCCACAGCTGGAATTCATTAAGACTCGAACTCCTTTATCTCATAACCACTTATGATCCTAAGAAGGCTGCCAACAACAACAAAAATTGGACTTATTTATAAATTAAATATGAAAGAGATAGGTATTCCAGTCTTTCTAATGACAAGAGTATAACTAAACCCCATGCTTTCCTTTCCTGGGTCTATTCGCTAACACAAATACTACCAACTTAGCCTCCAGCTCATGAGTTCCATTCAGAAGGAAACCGTACTAGTGACTCCCCTCTAAAATGGGACCAGATGTTCCAGTTGCTCCCAGGCTTGGGCAAATTAACATTTTTAGCAGTCAGTGGTAGAAATGTTCAAATCTCTTCTTTGGTCTCTGCTTCATAGCAAGTTCAATGAATAGATTCCAGCTAGTGATGAAAAAGAAGAAACATCAGAGGAAAACTAATGGACAGAAATTAGAAAGCTTAGAGGCACCCTACCTACCTGAAGATCTCACTAAAACGAGCAGTGTGATGGAGCTGTAGGTACCTTCAGTTCTTGCATATTGCATTTTTAGCCTGGCATTTGAATCTGGCCCTCCATAAGGCTAGCCATAGATATTCAGATTTCCTGGAGTCCTCATTTATCTATGGTCAGGAAAAAATAAATAAAAAGAGGAAGAACAAACAGGTGCCATGCTTTCAAACACATATTGGAGGACTCCCCCACCCTGGCCATTCAGAAATGGCAGTCTTCCTCATTAAATATCAATAAAGGAAGGAAGGAAGGAAGGAAGGAAGGAAGGAAGGAAGGAAGGAAGGAAGGAAGGAAGGAAGGAAGGAAGGAAGAAAGGAAGGAAGGAAGGAATGAAGGAAGGAAGGAAGGAAGGAAGGAAGGAAGGAAGGAAGGAAGGAAGGAAGGAAGGAAGGAAGGAAGGAGAGAGGGAGGGCGGGAGGGAGGGAGGGAGAAAGGGAGGGAGAGTAGGAGAGAAGAAGGAGGGAAGGGTGAATACAGAATAGGAGCATTTATTTATGTAACCTCAATCGTAGCTCTGTTATCACTTCTTTCACTTTCAAGGCATACAGACAACAAACTGCCTTTACCCTCAGTTATACATAACCAGATGAAGGAAATGAGTGTTGGACAGAACCCAGGCAGGAACATGACACACGATCTAATGGCTAAGCCCCAGTTGGCCAATCCTCCATTATAGTCTGCAGCTAATATTATGCCAATGCAACATTCCACTTTGAGTTCATGTTAATGGATTTGGATTTAAAAGACTTTATTTGGATCCTGACACTCTTAGTTCCTACCAATTACCCTGGAAAAGTCACATTATCTCTCAATTTATTCATCTATAAAATGGAGGAAATAATGCTTACACTAACATTGTGCTATATTAATAGTTCAAAACTTTATCTGAAGGATCAAGAAAAAATTAATTTCATTGAAAACATAAAATATATGAGTAACGCAAGTATAATAATGGTAAGTATTAATATAGTGTCTCGAAATCTTCAAGGCACTATGTATATGTTATCTTATTTGGTTCTCACAACAATCCTATAAAGGAGATGCTATTATAATTCCCATTTTACATATATAAGGAAACAGAATGATTATGTAATTTGTCCAGGGCCACACAGACATTAAATGTCTGAGGCAGGATTGAACCCATCACTCTGAATCTAAGTCAAGCAATCCATCCACTGTAGCACAAATTATTTCCATATTATATGTGTTCAAACTGAAACTGGAGGAATGGGAAGGAAAGTAAATAATTAACTTAAATTTTAATGGAGCGTGTCGTTCCCAACTAACTTGGTGAATATTGGAAAAGGTAGCTCCAAAAAAGCTTCTGACTACAGAATTATTTCCAGATTTTCCTTTCAAAATAAAAGCTGTGAACCAAAGCTGAGCATGATGACTCACTGTATCAATGAAAATGATCACCTCAATCCAAATAAGATGTAAATGAGGTGAAGACAATTTACCAAAGAGCGTCTTTGCAAAGATGGGGGTCAAGGATGGATTTAACTCTAAGCGGAGGTCCTTATTCAAACAAGAACATAATCCTACAGAAAGAAAGTTGAGTTTCTCAAGAGTCCTATTAACCTTCAAGCTATACGATACAAAAAAAATTCTTTATTGCTCACATAATAAAAGAAAGCAACAACCGATATATCAGGTAATGTACATATTTGGAACATGTTTATAATAGAATAAGATATTAATAGGAACATGGGAATTAGGCCTGAAAGAATCCTAAGTCAGAGGTGTCAAAGGAGTCAGCCTGAACCAGATAAAAATGTAATTGGGAAATACACATACGTGTATATATGTATATAAATATATATATATGTACATATATATGTTTGCATATATATGTGTGTTTGTATAGTATGTATATATGTGTGTATGTGTTTCTGTGTGTGTGTGTGGAGAAAGAGAGAGAGAGAGATAATGTGAGATATTGATAATGTTAGTTTGTGGTTTTCCAAGTCAATATGCTGCCTGCAGGGATTTATCAACATTTCCCTAAATGATTCCATGGTAAAAATTGCTAATACTTCCGATGAGGAAACACGCCTATATACAACAAATGACTTGTTTAGCTAAGGTCAAATAGTTTGCATAGATCAAAAATGCAATTTGAACCCAGCTGCTCTAACTTCAAATTCAGTGATCCCATATTCTCGTTGTACAGATGCAGACACTAAGGTCTGTAGAGGCTAAATAAATAAAGGTCACTCAGCTAATAACTGTCTCTATTCTAATACTTGAATCCAAATCCTCTGACCTCAGGTTCAGTCCTCTATTCCATAATATATCATTGATGATGTACTCTGGTAAAAATTTGGAGAAAATGATTTCTGAGGTGACTTTAAATTCATTCTGACATTTTATGAACAGTTAAACAGGGTAATATATCAACATCTGCCAACTTACATAGTGTTGAGACACCTGGAAGTCAAGGAGTGATTCTAAAAATCTGTTATTGAAGATATCCAACATGACGTAATAGACAAGTCCTGGAATTTGGAATCAGAGGGCCTGAGTTTTATCTGAACCTGTATTTTTTACCTCTTCTCTTAACTTTGGGAAATCTATTTTAAATCTCTGATATTAAATTTCCCATCCTGTGTAACATGTATTCTTTGATTTCTTTTTTGCCAGTCAAGCAGGCTACATCTCTCCTAAGGGTACTGGGTAATCCTGAGGGTTTTATGGATATAAGTTTTCTCCTGCCATTCATTCAAGCCTTCACTGGCTGTTTTCCCTTCATTGATACAGACAAGTAAATATTCATCCCAATTTCCTTTCAAACACTTAACAGTATGTAGCTTTTCACAAAGGAATATTTTCTATAAAACCATAATAAGGAGAATTATACAAACATTTTCTCTAATTCTTGCAGTTCATCTTCTCCATTATATTACCTTGGTTTTGGGGGTGACAAAGGCTCAAAACTTAACTTGCATCCTATAAAACACCTTGGTCCTAACAGACATATGTCTAAAGGTGGTATCAATGCTCAATGAGTCTTCATTTCAGCTTTTACTGGCATTGGATGTAAAGACTGACACTTGCTCCTTGGGTCATCAAAACTGGGTTAGTTGAATCATTCAGCCTAGACTCTGCATTCTTATCATTAGCTCTCCCAACAAAGGTCAGAACAGTACAGAAAAAAAAATGAAGGAAACATCCAAAGATTGAGTACTATTTCTTGGGTTGCTATGGAATTAGAGAGAAGTCTCTTAAGCATTTCCCTATACCATGTGATCTCTCACCAGAAACTGGATGCCATGAGGAAAAAAGTCACTGAGGTCCCCTAGAAACAAAGGAAACAAAGAGAGGTGACTGAAACTAAATGAAGTCTTTTAAAAGATATTGACATTTTTGCTTATGAAGAAAAATGAAAACAGGTCTTCCTAAACACGTTAAACAATCAATAAACATTAATTAAACACTTACTACATTCCAGGCACTGAATATAAAAACAGACAAAAGACAGTCTCTGCCCACAAGGAGTTTATAATCTAATGGGGCAAACAACATGTCTGGATAAACAAACAGAAAGAGTTAAGGAATGATGACACGTTTCACAGCTCCTCTCCCTCAAACTAGTGGAATCAAATTCAAATAGAAGCAGATCCCTGCAGCTGTATATTGATTTAGAAAAAAAACAAAAACAAAAACAAACATAAATCAACATTAACTATATAGTAGAGAATTTTTAATTTTTTTTGTTGAATATTTCCCAATTATATTTTAATTTGATTTAGATACTCAGGAGTTTTGCTCATGAGTGGGGGCTGTTGGACTGCAAATTTCACACCTCCTTTTTATGTAATTCTTCTGAATTCTAGCTTCTCACAGATTCTCCACTTGGGGAATGTAAGGCAATCAAATTAGGATATTTTGCTGTATTTGTTTTAATAAAAGTGCTTCTGATTGAATAATGTGATTGGGGAGGATCGTTCCCACCCATTGAAGGGTCTGTCCATTGTGGGAAGGTTGATTAGGGGAGTTGTTTTGTAGGAGGGTCTCAGGTACCTTTTGTTTTTTCTATTGAGGCACTGGATCAAAGGGTTATGTCCTCTGGCTCTAAAAAGTGTCTAAAAACCTCTAAAGGTGAGGTTTTACTTTGGAGCTTACTGACTGGAATTATTTCTTTGGTCAGAGAGACTTTGGAAAACCTTTAAGGACGCCTCCCTCTCCCTCCCTGCCCCAATGGTCAGACATTTTGGAAGCATGACTGTTGACTTTTGGTTTCTCTGTATTTTCTCTGAAATTTTGATTTTGATTTTCTCTGATACCTGTGCTTGACTAAAGTGATTGTTAACCCCTTAAAAGTTGCTTTCCTTTTATGAATGCATATCTAAGAACCTGTGCCAGCAGGGGCCCCTGCGCATGTTGGGGTGCTTACTGTTACAGGGACATTTCATCAAGTGAACAAGATGGGGACTCTATATGCTCCATAAATCCATCTCATTTGTACATTGGAATCATTAAGTTAGATAACTTGCCATGATCCCTTCCTGCTCCAAAGCCCAGTCATATTTGTTACTATTAATTTTACATGATTAGTCAAAATATAAGCAACATGTTTTGATAGGGTTTTGTGATCACAAAGCATTGTACATGCACATATGAACACATGAGCATATCTCTGCTTCTCAAAACAATCCTATGAAGTAGAGAATAAATGTCTTAATATCCCCAAATGACAGAGGCGAAAACGTAGGTTTGGACACATAAGTGGTATGCTTCTACTATTAAAGAGGCATAGCTAAAAAATAACAAACTCGTATTTTTTTTTAAGTGGTAAGTATTTTCTGCTACAATATGCTAGAATTTTGAGAGGAATAAATTGTTCATTGCCTTGTTGCAAAGAAGTAGAAGTATGCTAAAGTCCCTCTATTTTTTTGTTATGTAAATGTCAAAATTGTTTGGGAAAAGTCTAGCATTTAACATTCTTCTCCTCCTTCTTTCTTCACCCCATTTTCAGAATTGCTAACTCTGCCAGAACTTCTTATTTGCACAAAATAGCAGCATTTTCCCAAGTCACAGGAAAACAAAAGGAGAAAGAAGTCACTGAAAGGCTATCCCAGAATTTGCAAGCTATTGATTTATTTTTTCTCTTTCTATTATGACCCTTTGATCTATGATTTTATCATTTGACCTGCTTTAAATTAAACTGAAGGAACTGTGGAGGAAATGAGTGATGGAAAGTGATAAGACTTTGCCCTCATAAATCTGAAATGAAGACTGCAGACCACGAGCTAACCTGTGCCAATTGTTGAAATGCTGGTTCCAGTAATGTCTTCAAATTGGCAGTTCTTATGGAAAATCATATTGGAATTAAACTTGCTTTTAAAAAAGAAATCTTTGAATGCTTGGTCTAAAAACAGATGTTCATCTTGCCAAAAGGGTTCTCAGTTTTGCACATCCAATTCCTGTCTGATGGAGTTGGATTTCTTAAATATTACTCAGGATGAGAAGATTAGGATAGACACTGCGTAATTGATATGGTGATAGATTAGGTTTATTTATCTTTTTATTGCTGCTGTTTTTAGTTTACAAGGCAATTTCCTTGGAAGAGCTAGGCAAGATTTGTAGTGCAATCGATAAAACCAATCTATAAACAGTTAAGTACCTTTTATGCAATGAAATTATGGTTATACCCATTTTACAGGTAAAGAAAAAGTATCATACAGGTCTGATGGGGATTAAAATTTCCACCTATTTTTTCTGACGTTAGTGCTGTGTTCGTTTTATTTTGTGTTTTTAATAGGCCATGGAGTTTACTAATCCAGAAACTTTATCTTTCTTCTAGCAGTTTTGGACTTCCCTGAGGTAGCTAGGCAGTTCGTGGGTAGATTGCTGGACCTGGAATCAGGAAGACTTCAATTCAACTCTGGGCTCAGACACTTAATAGTGGTGTGCCTTCAGACAAGTTGTTTAACTTCGCTCAGTCTCAGTCTTGTCAACTGAAAGTTGGGGATAACATTAGTACCTATGTTCCAAAGGTTTCGTGAGGATCAAATTAGATAATATTTGTAAAGTATTTAGCATAGAGTCTGGCAGAGTAGATGCTTAAATGAAGGATTATGCTATTCCATTCCCTCCTGCCTGCCTCCTGACTAGAGCACTGATCAAGTCAAAAAGAACTAGATTTATTTTATCTCATCTCCATAACATCATATCCATTTTTTGATGTCAGATGCTCAAAATATCTAAAATGGATAAAACATTGTTTAAAAAAAAAACAGAAGAGGAAAGTGGAGGGAAATGGATTAAGTAATCCACAATTTATTTTCCCAAAAAATGACTTTTGAGCCTGAGACAAAAGATACAAAACCTGGTTTAAACACAACAACTCTTTTGTTGATTAGGGCATTGAAAATGGAGGAACTCGAATATGGTGACCGCTTCTTGAAGATAATCTTCTACAGAAAATATACAAGCTGAAGTTTTTAGCTTTAACTAATCATTATTATTAACAAGATGCCAAAGTAAGTTCTAACAATTTCTATCATTATCTACTAAATTTTGATGCCCTAAGGAAGGCTCATTCTTCCTGCTCTGCCTATGATTCTGTATGTGCTAGTTAATTAACTTTTGTTTGCCAGAGAGTTTTAGAAGATTTTAGAATATTTTTTCCTATTCTATCTAACCCCACACCCCAAATTTGCTCCTGATTTAATAACCTTGATAACCTATTAATATGAAATATCCTTTTTCATAAAGTTTCTGATTCATCAGCTGGTCAGGAAAAAAAGTACCAAAAGGAATAACTGAAGTGTTAATTAAGTGAAGGACTCACAGGTGTGTTTTTGGTATAGTTAAATTTCACTTTCAAAGCTCTGATGGATAATTGCTCATGAAAATTTACAGAAGAAAGAAAGAAAGAAAGAAAGAAAGAAAGAAAGAAAGAAAGAAAGAAAGAAAGAAAGAAAGAAAGAAAGAAAGAAAGAAAGAAAGAAAGAAAGAAAGAAAGAAAGAAAGAAAGAGAAACAAAGGAAGAAGGAAAAAAGAAAGGAAGGAAGAAACAAAGTCCTCAGTTGAAATGAGTATTTTCTTCTCTGATTTTTCAAATCTTTCACAGATTCCCTTCGTTTGCTAATAGACTCTCCAAAATCATTAGTTATTCCAAACACATTTATTACAAATCTATGTGTTAAGCACTTTTTTCTAATATATGGATATAAAGACAAAAGAAATGAAAGGAAAGAAGAAAAAGTAAAGGAAAAAGGAAAAAATAAAGGAAGAAAAAGGAAAAAAGAACAGGGAGAAAAGGATAGAAAAAGAGAAAAATATAGAAGAAGAGAAAGAAAGGAAGGAGAAGTAAGGAATCAAGAAGGAAAGAAATGGTGCTGGATCTCAAGAAGCTTACTTTGTTCTGGTCAGGAAGCAACATATTCGGGGATGTACCACTGGCAAATGATTAGTAGTTGGCTCCTCAATACAGTTTAAAATTTTATCTGTATCACTACAACTTTATCTATAACTTTCCTAAGTCTTCACAATCAAAACAACAAAATAACCAAGCCCTAATTTTCTGTGTTTTGACTCCTGAGCACATTCTCTGAACATATGTATATGTGCATGCAAGCATTCATTTTGTATGTGTGTGTATGTATGTGTGTGTATTTATATATATATATATATACACACATATATTTATATATACTTATATTTATATACATATACACACAAAACAAATACTAAAGCAACACAGGACAGGAAGGTATTAAGTCCTTTGTGCACAAATAACTAAGGGGAATTGGGAAAAAAATCTTGTTTATAAAGTGAATCCTAAGAAAGCAGTGGAAAGGATTCTATGAGATGGTGAGGAAAAACTACATTCCAGCCATAGGGATCGACCAGTGGTAAGTCACAAAAACTGGATATATAGTTTTTTGTTTGAGAGAAAGAGACAATAGACAGTTTAATCTGAATTTACTTATCTCTGGAGTCAGGAAGACCCATCTTTCTGGTTTCAGATATAGCCTTCCCTCACTTAAATTCAATTCATTTTCAAGTCATGGCATTACCTTCTTGACATCATGATTTTCTTTGAGAATAGAGTACAAAGAACAATAGACAGACACTTACTAGCTCCGTGACCCTGACATGTCACTTAACTCTGCCCAGTTTCCTCATCTACAAAATGAGCTGGAAAAGGAAATTTCAGTATCTTTGCCAAGAAAACCCCAAATGAGGTAATGAGGAGTTGGATGTGACTGTAACAATAAATAACACAATAAATGTTATCTACCAGTAGATTATAATTTTTTTCTTTTCATAAATTGATTTATTTTTAGTTTTAAACACTCAGTTCCACAAGATTTTGAATTCCAAATTTTTCCCCATCTCTCTCCTCCCCCCACCCCAAGATGCTATGTATTCTGATTACCCTGTCTGCAATCTGCCCACACTTTTTCACTACCACCCCTTTCTCTTAGCCCTTTCCCCTATTTTTTCCTGTAGGGCAAGATAAATTTTTATACCCCGTTGCCTGCATATCTTATTTCTCAGTTGCATGTAAGAACAATTTTTAATGTTTTTTTTTAAAAAAACTTTGATTTCCACTCAAAGGTAGTTCAACAATATTTAAATTATCTCTCCTGGATCTATTTTGTAGTATCAACCTCTCAAGAGCAGGGTCTTATTCATCTTTTTTTCCCTTAAAATCCTGAGGGTATAATAAAGCATGATGAACATAATAAGCACTTAAAACATATCTGAGTGAATAAATGAAAATTTAAATAAAAAGATAAAATTTAAAGTTTAATATAGTTTTGGAATGGAAAATTGGGTATAATTTTCTATTATAAAATTTAGTTTGTTACAATGTTTGTGTATGCCTGTATGGAAATAAGATTCATATATCATGTGTACATCTATGTGTATGTAAACATACACGCACATGTATAGACACATATATGTATGTGAATGTATATATATATTTACATAATCATTTTTCTATCTCAAATGGATTTATGAGCTTCTTATCTATTATGTCATAAAATAGGCAAATATTGGTATCCTTGATTCCAGTCATCATAATGGGGGGATATTATATTTTTTTTTTTTGTTGGCAATGGTGGTTTTCATGGGAAAGGAAAAGACAGTTAGGGGAAACACAGGGATTATTTTCCAGGTCTTTCCTTTGTAGCCATAATGACACTTTGACATGAGGGTGAGATGATAAAGCTGTACCAACATCTGTTTCCAAAAAGTTAAATGCCTCCCTCACATTAAGGAAGTTATTGTTCTTGACTAATAATAGTTATGTTGTAATTATATGGGCTAATGACTAAATTTTTTTATGTTTGGGTTATACTCAAGATATACATCAAGATATATCTTGATACTTTCTTCTTCTTACTCTCTTTATGTAAGATCACTGTTTCTCCATTTCTTTAGCAATTTACTGCATGAGTTCTTATGATTATATTAATAAAAAATACCCAGAACTTGATGACCAGCTTCTCAGTATTAACCTTTTCCTTCCTTACCTTGGCTAGTCCTTGAATTGCAGACCCTTAATCGTTCATAACTGAAACTTTTCCATCTTGGTATGACCAACAAAAATTCACAATTACTAGATTTGACTTTCTAGAATTCATAATTACTTTCATGTTGTAATGAGGCTTCAGCTCAGGACTTACTATTTGTATTGTATGCTAAATTGGACTTAAGGAAGAATGTTGTCATTCCATACATTGTGTTACAGTAAAACAAACAGATATGAGATATTCTCTGGCTGTAGTTGGTTCTTGATCTTTTGAGAGGACTGAAAGTTATAAATATATCAAAAATTGTTGATCCAATTATATAATCTCATTTCTTTTCTAGTCCTGAATGTAGCAACAATTAGCTACGTAATCTTAGTTAATTTTCCCCCCTCTTTGAGCTTTAGTTTTCTACCTGTAAAACTGAAGGTCTACATAATATGTCTAGTCTTTTTGTTCAGTTTTGTGATTTAAAATCAACAAGTTTAACCAATCACTTTTTAAAAATTCTGTCTTTCTTCAATATCTCTAACCAAGTACCAGACTGAATCATTATGGAAGGTAGAAGAGTTAGGTAGAAGAGACATTAAAGATAATTTATTTCAAAACCTTCATTTTATAGAAAGACAGGTTCAGAAATGTTTTGCCTGAGATCACAGAAGTACTAAGTCTTCAATCATTTTTCAGACATATCTCACTCTTCATGGCACCATTTTTTGGTTTGGTTTTTCCTTTGTTGTCATTGCTACTGTTGTTTTTGGCGGAGATACGAGAGTAATTTGCCATTTTATTCTCCACCTCATTTTTCAGATGAGGAAACTGACAAAGTTAGGGTTAAGTGACTTATCCAAGTCACACAACTAGTAAAGGTCCGAGACCAGATTCAAACCCAGGAAGAGGAGTCTTCCTGAGTCCAGTCCCATCACTCTATCCATTGTGCCATTTAGGTGCTCTACTAAGTGTTAGAGTTAGGATCTGAACGCAGGACTTC
This sequence comes from Bettongia penicillata ogilbyi, assembly GCA_023548195.1. Taxonomy (NCBI): domain Eukaryota; kingdom Metazoa; phylum Chordata; class Mammalia; order Diprotodontia; family Potoroidae; genus Bettongia; species Bettongia penicillata. Next base: position 26,662 of record JAJHZJ010000609.1, on the reverse strand, counting down.
TGACTTTAAATCTTGTCCTTTTTCCTGTTCATCACTATTTGACTTTATTTCTAAAAAGGTAAGGAGACGACAACAACAAAACTCCTGGAGTCATAGGTACAGTGGAAATAGCTCTGGCTGTGGAGTCAGAGGACCTGGGTTCAGGTCCTACCTGTTAAGCTTGCTACTTACATGACTTTGAACAAGCCCCTTAACTTTCTTGAGTCCATTTCTTTATCTATGAATGGAGGATATTGGACTAGGTGGTCTCTAATGTCCCTTGCAACCTTAGACCTATAATCTTATGGTCCTAAATTCCAAGGAATTGTTGATTATAATACTGTAGTGACAGGCGAGATGTAACTATGTCGTTAGAAAATAAAACCAGGAATTTACTACTATTACACACACACATACACGCATACTCACACAGAGAGAGGGAAAAAGAGAGACAGACAGAGAAAAAGAGACAGAGACAGAGACAGAAAGACAGAGAGACAGAGACAAAGACAGACAGAGACAGACAGAAAGAGACAGAGAGACAATTACCTATACTCCTAGACTGATAAGATGTGGTAAAAAGAAAAATAAGAGTTGGAAATGCCTGGGTTCTTATGTTGGATTTACAAGTAATTGCATGACCTCAAGCAAGTAATTCCCATCTGGGTCTCAGTTACCCCATTTTCATGTACTTGTACTAGAATTTTCAGAGATACCAAAAACACGCAGCCCATTATACTCCCAGTGGTGCTGAAATCAGATGAATATATGATTGGGAAATATTCAACAAAGTAATAAAATGATATTTTATTAGATAATATTACAAAATTAATATAACACTACAATGACTTTACAAAAATTACATTACAATTTAAAACTAAGTCAATATGTAGCAGACATGGATCCTAACGTGTAGATTATTGGTACTGTTCATTTATTCAGTCATGTCTGATTCTTCTAGGATGCCAGACCCTTGTGTCCTACTAGCTTCCAAAGTCTCACTAAACTCATGTTCTTTGCTTTCATGAGAGTATCTATTCATCTCATCCTCTGACATTCTCTTCTCCTTTCACCTTCAGTCTTTTCCCAACATCTGGGGTTTTTTCCAGTGAGTCCTGTCTTCTCATTAGGAGGCCAAAGAATTTAAGTGTTAGCTTCAGTGTTTGTCCTTGCAATGAATAGTCTCAATTAATTTCTTTAAGTATGGACTGATTTGATATCCTTGCTTTCCAAAGGATTCTCAGAAGGGACTCTAGCACCAAAATTTGAAAGCATTAATTCTATGGTGCTCAATTTTCTTTTTACTTCAACTTTCACAACCAAGCATTACTATTGGTAAAACCATAACTTTGACTGTCTGGACTTTTGTCAACAAGATGATGTCTCTGCTTTTCAATATGTTGTCCAGATTTGCAATAGCTTTCCTTTCAAGGAATAAGTCTTTTAATGTCATAACTGTGCTTACCTTTGATCCCAAGAATATGAAATGGACATTTCTTCCATTTCTTGTCTCTCCAGGATTTCCAGTTTTCCAACCCAGGATGATCTCCAAACTGGAAAGAAGAGAAACACCATGGACACGAGAGGAAGAAGCCACTTTTTCTTTCCAAGGTGAGTGAGTGAAGAACAGAAAGATAGGGATTATTCTGAAGCAGCAACTTAGCTGGTCAGTCAGCTGGTGGACAGGGAATTCTCCTAAAAGGAGACTAGGCCTGTGGAAGACTGTTGGGGCTGACCTACAGGAGTCTTGGCCTGTAGTCTCCATTTTTAACTGAATAAAGTACTTCTGATCTCCCTTTCTTCATATTTTCCTCCAGTCTGAGAGAGGGAGACAGAGAGAGACAGAAAGGCAGAGAGAAAGACAGAGAGAGACAGAGAACAACAGAGAGAGAGAGAGAGAGACAGAGACAGAGATGGAGAGACAGAGAGAGAGCAAGAGAGAGAGAGCACCATTTCTTTGGTCTGAAACTCATGCCTCTCCCTATGCTCCAGATTGCATCCTTTCCTATTTCTTTCTGTGTTTATTTTCTCCCCTTCTTGCATCCTTAATCTCCCTTTCTTATGGCTCTCAGGTATAGGTAAATTTATCCTATGGTTAAAAGAACAAAAAAGATCTTTTCCTTAACTTTGTTTCCTGCCTTATTTAACTTGAAATTTCTTTTCTTTCATTCCTTTCAAGGCCTTCAGTCTTGAAGACCCTTTCCCTTCAGTCTCCACCTCCCAAAATGTCATCTATGCTATCTCTGATCCCTTTCTCTATCTGAAGTGCTACAGTCTATCACTTCTCTTTGGATCTTTGTGGTCACTATGGAGTTCCATGATGGTAGTGACAGTTTGCTTGCATGTAGAACTTTGTATCTTACAACATGCTTTTACACCTTGTAAGGGGCAGCTAGGTGGTACAGTGGATAAAGCACCAGTGCAGGAGTGAGGAGGACCTGAGTTCAAATGTCACCTTAGACACTTGACACTCACTAGCTGTGTGACATTGGGCTTAACTTAACCCCAATTGCCTTATCCTCGGTTGTCTCTAGTCATCTTGACGAATATCTGGTCAATGGATTCAGATGGTTGTGGAAGAGAAGTGAGGCTGGTGACCGACACAGCCCTCCCTCATTCAAAACAAAGTCAAGTGCAAGTCATGTCATCATTTCTCTTATAGCATGGTCTTCTTCGGCAACAAAGGACGGACACACACTAGATCAACTGCTTCAATTCAAATTTTACACACTCCTCTTTCATTCTCATCAAGAGGCTTCTTAATTCTTCTTAACCTTCTGCCATTAGAGTGGTAGAACTGCATATCTGAGGTATGTGATATTTCTCCCAGCAACTTTACTCTCCCAGCAACTTTAATTCTGGCTTTTGATTTACCCAGTCTGTTATTTCACATAATGTTCTCTTTATATAAAATTAAATAAATGAGGTGACAATATACAACCTTGTTGGATTCTGTTGCTTCTTGACCCACATCCAGACTCCTTAAGAGATAAGTAAGATGATCAGGTACTCCCATCTGTTTGAGGACTTGCCACATTTTGTTGTGATCCACACAATCAAAGACTTTAAGGGAGTCAATAATGTAGAAGTAGAATTTTTTTTCTGGAACTTCTTTTCTTTCTTTATAATCCAACAAATATTGGCAATATTGTCTCTTGTCCCTCTGCCTCTTAAGAAACCAGCCTGCATTTCTTGTAATTCTTGGTTAATATATTAAAGCTTAGCCTGCAGAATGTTAAACATAACCTTGCTGGCATGTGCAACGAGCTTTATTGTTTGGTAATTTGAAGATACTTTGGCATTGCCCTTCTTAACATTGGGACACAAAATGATCTTTTCCTATCCAGTGGCTACTTTTGAGTAGTCCAAATTTTTTGGAATATTGGGTACAGCACTTTAAAAGCATTTCTTTCAGGATTTTAAATAGCTCAGTTGGAATTCTATCACATTCCCTAGCCTTGTTGCTAGCAATGCTTACTAACGCCCACTTGACTTCATTCTCCAGGATGCATGGCTCTAGATCAGTGACCATAACACTCATATTAAAATTTTTCTTATATAGTTCTGTATATTATTGACACCTGTTCTTTATCTCTTCTATTTCTGTTAATTTCCTGCCATTTTTTATCTTGTATCATGGCCATATTTTTCATGAAATAGGGCCTTAATCTCTTTAATTCTCTAGAAGGGATCTCTTGTCTTTCCCATTCTATTGTTTCCCTGTATTCCTTCACATTCCTCATTTAAGAAAACCTTCTTATGATTCCTTGTTATTCTCTGAAATTTCACATTCAGTTGGATGTATATTTCCCTTTCTCCTTTCCATTTTGCTTTCCTTTTTTCTTCAGTTATTTGTAAAACCTAACAGACTGTCATTTTGCTTTCTTACTCTTTTCTTTGGTATGTTTTTTATTGCTGCCTTCTGAATAATATTTTAAACTTCTGTCCATACTTCTTCAGACACTCTATCCATGAGATCTAATCCCTTTCATCTATTTATCACTTCTACATCATATTCATAAGGCAAGTTATTTAGGTCATACCTATAAGGTTGTTTTAGGTATTGTATTAGGTCATACCTATATGGTTGTTTTAGGTATTGTATTAGGTCATACCTATATGATTGTTTTCCCTCCTTTCTTCAATTTAAGTCTGAATTTTGCAATAAAAATTGCATGAACTGAGTCACAGTAAGCTTGAGATCTTGTTTTAACTGACTATAAATCTTATAACTTGATTGCAAAATATATAATCAATTTGATTCTGATATTAATTAACTGGTGATATCCTTGTGTCAAATACCCTTTTAAGTTGTTGAAAAGGAGTGTTTGCTATGGCCAAAAAGTTATCTTGACAAAACTCTATTAGTCTCTGGCTTGTTTAATTTTCTGCTCCAAGGCCAAACTTGCCTATTTCTGCAATTATCTTTTTGATTTCCTACTTTAGCATTCCAATCCCCTATGTTGAATTTGGAATCCTTTTTGGGGGGATATAATTTCTAGAAGTTATTGAAGGTCTTCAAGAATTGAACAACTTTGGATTCTTTGACAGAAGTGGTTGGAACATAGAATTCTATTTTTCTGATGTTGGATGTTTTGTACATGGATTTCAACAGATATCATTCTATAATTTTTGAGATTGCACCCCCATACTGTTTACTTCTAATCTTTTTATTAACTATAAGAGCTACTCCATTTCTAAGAGATTCTTGCCCACAGTAGCAAATGCAACAATCATCCGACTTAAATTCAGCCATTCCCATCAATAAAAGTTCACCAATACCCAAGATGTCAAGTTTAAACTTTCCACCTTCTATTTGATCATGTCCAGCTTACCTTTGTTCATAGATCTTACATTTATCATTCCTGTGCAGCATTGATCTCTATATCCATTTTAATACTATCCATGATGTTTTATTGGTCAAAGATACTGGACTGGTTTGCATTTCTTTCTCCAATGGATTACTTTTTTCTGAACTCTCCACTATGACCTTTTCATCTTGGGTGAGTATGCATGGCATAGCTCATAGTATCTTTGAGCTATTCAAGTCCTCTGCCACAACAAAGCATTGATCCAGGGGAATGTATGGATTACTGGACCCCATTTCTCTGTGAGTATGACATCACTATCCTAGATGATATTTTAGGTTCTTTCCCATTCTAAATTTCTTCAAATCTATCAACACTCAAAAGTAATTTTGACTTTTTCCTTAGCTTCAAATATCATTTCAGTGAGCAATAGTACAAAAGAACCCTGGGCCAGACATAAAGGACCTGGGTTGTAGTCCCAACTCTCTTGCTAACTTTCTGTGTTATGTTGAATAAATCCCTTTACTTTCTTTAACCATCCCATCTCAATAGGGAAGCACTGGACAAGACGATCACTGGGATACTTTCCAGTACAGATATGATATGATTCTAAGTCTTTTAATAAAATAAACCATTGTGACTGTGCTTTTGTGCAGTCCCTAAACTCTAATTAATTCACGCATATAAGCCTGACTGATAGTCCAAGGTCACAGCCTTAGAATGGAAATTAGTGAAAATGAATTTCCCTTATAGTGAAAAGACTACAGGTTCAAAACATGGTCAAGATTTTCCCAAATTTAAATATTTCTTAAATCAATACAATTATAAAGAAATTACAGATAAGGAAATCTTAAATAATTTCAGAAATAGAGATTAAATTCTCAAACCATGCTTTTCACCATACATCAAAGCCATTAAACATATAAGATGATCACAGAATACAAAAGGTTGAAAAAGCCTCCTGGGTTCAATAATTAATCTTGTCCAAATGTTTGGTTATCTAGGGGAAAAATATTGGTATGACTAGGAGATGATGTTAGAAAGAGGAACAGTGGCAAGCATATTACATTGAAATCTTTAGGGCTTTTAAAAAATGCTGGTAATTACATTTCAAAAAAAATAGACAAGACCTACACATCCAGTGGTCCCATAGTATACCTTTTTTGACTGCATAGTGAATCTCTGCCTCTTAAACAAGTATTTATACAACATATTCTTCCAAAGGCAATATTTATGAGCTGTCACTAAATGTTTAATTTGTCTGTCTTATGTGAGATACAACCTGAACATTTCAATTTCATTGGATTGAACAAGCATATATTTAGCACCAATTATGTTCCAGTTACTGTACTAGGTGCTGGTGACATAAAGACAAAAATTAAACAACCCCTGATTTCAAGGGGATCCCATTCTACCAAAGCCAAGAAAATATCTTTCTTCTTTCATAAATTTACACTGATTCTAAGAGGGACACAGCCTTTATTGAAGAATAACTCTCTGAGTCCATAAATAGCTATATAATGGGAGAAATAGCTTATAAAGGCAGAGAACTAAAACCATGCTCAGATGTTTCTTTCTTCTACATTGAAAGAGCACTTACTGTGTTTTCTGGCTGGTTTCAGTCTAAAACTGGGGGACTTGAGGTTTCTTTAGGCAAAGAATGGATAAAGGACCGGCATTCTATGAGGAAATTTTTGGTTTGCTGAAGAACCAAAAGAGTTGGTATTGCAATTGAACATTTGGCTTTTCCCACCCTATTCTGGTAAAACAACTATTCTAAAATATTGGGTTTGAGGAAGGGGGAGGAGTTGTTGGCTGCTGGCTGCTTTTTTTCCCCTTTACCTGACTGCCATGTGTGTCTGAATGAATAGTGCCTATTTCCATGTTGTGTGTGTATGTGTATTGCTCTCTGTCTCTGTGTCTGTCTCTTTTCTTTGTCTCTGCTTCTCTCTCTCTCTCTCTCTCTCTCTCTCTCTCTCTCTCTCTCTCTCTCTCTCTCTCTCTCTCTCTTTCTCTGTTTCTGTCTATCTTTCTATGTTTCTGATTTTGGGTGGGGTCAAACTTTTTTCTGATCTTTTGTGAATGAGTATCTAGAAACAGAATTAACTTTCTCAGCTTTGAAACTATGGAATAGCTATCAGAGATCCCCACAGTAACCAGATCATAGAACAAAGACCACAAGTATTGGGTAGCATTGTGTACTATTAGACTAACAGGCAAATTATGAACCTGTATCTTATCGACCTATAGTGCACAGGATTCTCAGCTAAGTTGTCTGGATTCATGTCACAAGGAAGTTAAACAGTCTATCCTAGAAAGTAAAAAAAAGAAGAAAATAGAAGCAAACAACAGTGAGCTATCCTAATGTGCTCTAAGGTAACTGTTAAACATCAGCGGTAGCAGCAGCATCCAACTAACATTTGTATAGTGCTGTAAGGTTTGAAAACATCTTTATAAATAATCTCATTGGATTCTCATAATAATTATATGGAGGTATTTACTATTATCCACATTTTACAGATGAGGAAAGTAAGGCAGACAGAAGTTAAGGAACCTGCACAGGATCACATGGCTAGTGTCTCAGACAAGATTTGAACCACCATTAGTAATGTCTAGCATGTATAGGGAGCTTTAAAGTTTTCAAAACACATGATAACTATCTTGATCCTTGTAGTAACCCTGAGAGATAGGTACTATTATTATGACTTTTTTACAGATGAAGAAACTGAAGTTGAGAGGATTGAAGTGACTTGTCTAGTTCTACACAACTAAAAAGTATTTATAAGGTATCATTCGAACTCAGATCTTCCTGACTCCAGGACCAGCACTGTATCCACAGGGTACCACAGGGCTTCCGGGCAGCTAAATACAGTAGTGTTTTAGGGAAACAAATACCAATAAACATCATCAGTTCCACGTCTCTAGGGGTACAGCAGTAAAACACACAAAGTTTAATGCACACAAGCAAAAACACAAAACAAACAAACAAAATGGTCTAGTATTGAATTTAAAATAGTGGAAAATAGATTATTTGCATTCTAAAACTAAACAGAGGAAAAAGGCTATTTTTTTTAACTAGTGCATCCAGACATGAGATTCCCAGATGGAGAATCTCACCCATGGGTGTTTGCAAATATTCAATAAATCATTCAGTCAATAAATATTTATTAAGTACATATTATTCTAGTTGGTAGGCATACAAAGAAAGGCAAAAGACATTTCCTGCCCTCAAGGGGTAAAGAATATAATGAAGGAAGAAAATAGATAAAAAGAAACTGAAAATCTGGGTAGGGGAGAGGAGGGAGGGTACTGAATTCAAGGACATGATGAAGTCCTGTAAGGTAGCAGGGGAGGGGTGTTTAAAAAATGGCTGCCCTGGGGAACCTACCACCTTGAGGCCACATGTGGTCCTAGGTCCAAGTGTGGCCCTAAGACTGAACTCAAACTGCACAAAAAAAAAAAAATTCCCTTAAGAAAAGGATTTGTTTTGTAAAACTTGGAATCAGTCAAAAGGCTAAAAGGCCACAGGTGGCCTTGAGGCTGCAAGTTCCTCACCCCAGTAGATCTGCTCTATGTCTGTTGAATCTAACAAAGATTTCAGTATTATACAATAGTCCTTCACCTTGTTGTTTTTCCTTAATTTTTGAAGGATCAATGACATCACAGATGATGTCTTTAAACTGGGTGAATTTGATTGAAGTGAAGCAGAGTTAAAACCAATAGCCTCCCTCTCCCTTCTAGAGTCATTAAAGACCAGCAGCATGGCAAAACTCAAGGTGACTGAGGATTGTCCAGGATGAAATAGATGACTTTGATGTTTATGATGTCTGACCAAACTCTAAGAGCTTTGCAATGCATGCTTTAACCATCTTCATGGCTGTTGAAACAAGTGGCTCTCATTTACCTATTCTGCCTGTGGAAGTCTTCACTTACTTGGAGCAAGCATTTCCCTAGCCCAGAGTTACTCTCAGCCTAGTTTAGCTGTCTGCCAGATGGTTTACCAGGGTTTGGCCTGTGTTTCCAGCTTTTCGGAGCCTCAGGTAAGAATTGAGGTAGATACTAAAGATGAATGAGAAGCCCTGAAAAGGTCTCAGCAAGCCGTCACACCAGAGGTGCTACTCCTCCTGGAATATCCCTCCTTTTCCTAATAGCAAGGAAGAATGGATACAACAAAGACAAGCCACAACTGCATTATATGCTTATGGTTTCTTAGCACCATGATGAAAGGGGGACATATATTCTTACCCTATCAGGAGTCCCAAAGGAATGCATACTCCTAATGTGTACAGACGCACACACACATACACACACACACACACACACGCATTTATCACTTGTCTTTCATTGTGTTCCTGAAAGACTCCATGTATAAAATAAATTTTTCTTGATACATTTTGTTGGAGGCTAGACACATAGTAGACCATTAAAAAATGTTTCTTGATTTATTGAGACCTTTTTATATTAAATGATTTTTATTTTTCCCTAATTACAGGCTAAAACAATTTTTGACATTTTTTTTTTAAAGTTTCTATCCCTCTTCACTCCCCTCCCCCTCTCTGAGATGGTGAACAATCATATGTAGGTTATATAAGTGCAATTATGTAAATCACCATATTATTCATTGCATTCAGGGAAGGCTAGAAGAAAAGAAAGAAAGTGAAAAAATAATATGCTTTAGTTTCTATTCAGACAACATCACTTCCTTCTTTGGAGGCAGTTTAAACAATGACAATAACAACAGTTAGCAGTTATATAGAATTATAAGGATTGCAAAGCACTTTACAAATATTATCTACTTTTACCCTTGCAACAATCATGAGAGGTAGATGCCATTATTGTCCTCATTTTAAAGATAAGGCAACTGAGGCAAACATTTGATTTAACTTGTCAGAGAAATTAAGTGTTTCTATTTTTTTCCAGATTCCATTTTCGACATTTTGGGATGTTTTTTTTTTTTTTTATTATTATTATCTTTATTCTGACAATATGGCAGTCAAGAGTTTTACCTTACATACTGGGTAAAGTCTTCCATTCCTCCTCCCTTATACATTTTTGATACTTTTCACAGTCTGCTGCAACCATGGAGATACTTGACATTAGCTCCTAGAAAACTCCATGTTTCCTTTTGTGATCCTTACCATGACAATAGCCATGGAATACACTGTTAAGGGCTGTTCTTGAAATGTATCTATCTATACTCTGTTATATTGTGAGAAACTATTTAAATTAAGAATATATCAATTTGAGTTGCAGTTTTTTTTTTTTGTTCTAATTGATCTGTTACTTGGATTCATGTGGTCAAAATGAAAAAAAAATATTGTTGGAAAATTCATTTCTAAGTGTGCCCATCTCCTATTCAAAACCATTCAAGATTGGCATCATTTTTTCCTTTCTCTTAGCTGATAAATGGTATTTAAGAAATGTGCTTTAATTGTATCTCTCTCTTAAGTTCTTCTCCTGTTTCCTTATTCAGAGTTAAGTATTTAATTTATAATCTTCCTTCATCTAATCTGAGTTCAAGAATAAATTATTTCTAATGAGTAAATACCTTTTATGATATGGAGCTGAACATATTGTTGACAATAATTGCCAGAAGTCTTTCCCTATATGGGTCAGATTTCTTTTAAATTCTGTAAAACTTTAGTACTGATACATAATAAAAGTATTCCTATGTTCAGTCCATTTCATGTGCACATTATATTCCAAAGCATTTTCAGCAGTTAGGGTATTGTTATTTTATATCTATTCTAATGTGTTATCTCCTTCTATTACTGGAATATGAAGAAGTACTACTTGACCCACTGTTCTTCCTGTCAAGCTCATCACCACTATGTATCTGATTAGAACAAGACAATAAATATAACTGTATTTCTTAGATGCATGAGAGAAGTCTCATCACATTGACTGACATTCTAACCTAATTATTGGCTTCACTAAGTCACAACTGGTTTGTGTCTCAAGGCTCCTGCCAAACCGTTCTTCCTACTGCATCATTTTCAAGTCAAGAATAATCTCCATAGTATTTCAATATGAATGGTATTCACTCAGTTTTCCACTGTTCCACCTCTTCATGACATAGATAATAAGCTAGGTTTTGAGGGGACTAGTATTAGTACTGGTACCAATAATATTACTAGTAGAACTAATAATATTTTTATGTTAATTTTTCACATTATCCCAACAATACCTTAGCTAATATTTTCACTATATATCACAAACTTCCCAATATGATTCACTTTTATTGGGATATTAACTAACTCCCTCCTCCTACTTATCAAATCTCCCATCCTTCAAGGTTTAGCTACAATTTTTTCTCTTCTATATACCCTTTCTAATAATTCTTATATACATTAATTTCTTTACATTCTAAAATCTTATAACACTTATTGCCCATTACTATTCACTTGTATAGGTAATAATTGTATAGAATTTTAAGGATTGCAAGTTACACTACATGTATTTTCATATTAACTTTGCTTTACCACCATAAAATTGACAATACAAGTGGCATCACAATTTTATAAATGAAATAGAGAAAAAGGAAGGGAAGTGAATAAGCATTTATATAGCATTTACATTATGTTATTTAATGAGCACTTACACACACACACATACACACACACACACACACACACACACCAGATACTTTGCTAAGAGTTTTACAAAAATTACCTCAATTAATCAACCAAATAAATCTAATGACAACTTTGGAAGGTAGAACCTGTCATTATCCCTATTTTATAGTTGAGGAAACAGGCAAATATAGGTGTGACTTGCCAGGTCACCCAGCTAGTAACTGTGTGAGGATGTGTTTGAACTTAGATCTTCTAGATTCCAGGTCAAGCACTCTGTCCATGTGCCCAAAATTGAGACTCAGAAATGTTGTTACCTACTCAGGGTTACATAACTAGCAAAGGTCAAAGATGGGATTTAAACTCAATTTTCCTGTCTCTGAGAGTATGACTCTATACACAATGACAAGTTACTCCTCATAAAGGTTTACTCCCATATTATCACGTATTTTAGCTTACTTCTTACATGTCTCTGTCCTGATACTGTAAATAAATGATAAGGCCCTCAAAAGGCAGCTAGGGAGCCTAATGGAAGACACTCAACCTGGAATCAGGAAGATCTGAGTTCAAATTGATCTTTAGACATCAGCTGTGTGGCCCTAGGCAAGTCACTTAAAAGTTGCCTGCCTCAGTTTCCTCATGTATAAATAAAAGCATCTACCTCCCAGGGCTATTGTGAGAATCTTGTAGTGTAACACTCATAAAATCTTAGCAAACCTTAATTTTCCAATGTGCTGAAAGAGGCACAGCTAGGAGTAACAGGTGACACTTGTAGGGAGGCAGATTTCAATATGATAGAAGTAAAAGCTTCAAAATGATTAATGTATCTAGTCATATTTCCAGGTCTTTAGTTTACATTGAGTGGAGGAAGACAGAAAGGAAAACAGAGAAAGAGGAGAAAGAATGACAGATACCCACCACTGATTACCAATGGAAGTACCAAGAATGAAAATGTCTTAGTAAAAGCTCATCATTTTAAATAGTCATTTGCCTGGCTAGAATTGCTCTTTCAGTTCCTCAGCCTATCTTTACAGGTGGTCTCCATAATCTAATCTTCTAATCTTTTCCCATTTGATGTTGAACTGATGGTAATTACCGTTTTTATTGTCTGTCGGTCAGGTTTATGAAGACAGACTCCAGTACTTCTAATCAGACAAAATGATTCTCATTTCTCTATTAGATTTCCCGACAGAACTATAGTGAATGGTTACTAAACTCTAAATAAATTAAGTCTTCTTACCTTACAAATGTGCCAAAGAAAGCTATTGGTTTTGTCTGTCATGATCTCTGTTTTAAGAAGCAACACTTCTTGTCAACTATCAGACATTTTATCTCCAAGAAGACTCTGTTTCATTCATTAAAACCAACACAATTGTTGCTGCAAGCTAGGAGTGAGGATGAGAATTGAAAGCAGATCTATGACAAGATAGATTGAAATAAATTAAATCCCTACATTCCTATCTATGGACACAAAACATGTGCAAAATTGAGAAACTTGCAGAAATACTTATGGGGGAAAAATCTTATGGGAAAGATTCAACTTATATAATTTGAGACTAGAATTGTACAGGCTGACTTCTGGCAAAAATCTCCCTGCCTCAAATTACATTCTCCTTTCACTAATCTTTACCACTTCTTTTAATATAAGGCTTAAAAATTTGCTTCTACCAACCAGCCTATCCTCAATTATCTCTCAACATATTAATAGTTCTGTATTCTATATCCCACAACTATAAAGCCTAAAATTAGTACTATAGTTAGCAATTCTACTAACATTTATTCTGCACCTATTATATTCAAAGTCCTATGCTAGATGCTAAGGATGGAAAAAGTAAACTAAAATAAAAATGACACAGTCCTAGGACTTAAATTTTTGAAATGCAATCGAAAAAATGAGTTCCAATGCCAAGTTGAGAGACTAATTTAAAGGAGGTGATATTTTGTGTTATTTTGCTTATATTCACCTTTAGTTTTCATCTTTTTGAGGTCATTTTGTTTTGCTTTCTCTTCAACTACATTGAGAAGTACACAAGTGCCTGGATCAAGCATACAACATATATTTCCATCCTCAGAATTACTTAGCTAAGTACAGTGCCAAGTTTGGTGAATGTGTTAACTAATTGATCATCTCCTCGATATGATTCATCCTTTTAGACATGACTTAGAAAAAACTATGTTTAAATTTCAGAGTTATAATATTTTATCTTGAATTTTAGCTTAAATAATAGCCTTGGAGTGGAGCCAAAGTGGCAGATTAGGGGCAGCCACCCAGCTGCGCACTTCCCATATTTCCCTCTAAACAACTGTAAAATAACACCTCAGATAAAATTTTAGAGCATCAGAATCAACAAAAGGTGGACTTGAGACATTTTTCCAGTCCAAGAAAACTTAAGGGTTGGCCAGGAGAAGTCTATGAGACCAAAGTACACTGAGGCTGCTGCAGTAACAGCACCAGAATAGCAGCATCAGTGGCAACTTTAGTAACTCTCAGACCAGAGGTGGTAAGTGAGTTGGATAGCTGGTCAAAAAAGAATTGCATGGGACCATTTACAATCACAGGGATACAGCTGGAGCTGATTGGCAGCTCTTTTGCCCATACACAGTTCTCCAAGTTCCAAGTTGGAGAGGAGTATTGGTAGTTAGTCACAAGGGAGCAGGGGTCCTATACATAGTTCCAATAGGAAGAGAGTTGATAGCACTTGTGGCAGCAGAGAAGCAGAGGCCCTTGCTGGGTAAAGACCGGACCACATAGCAAGTGAGTAGTGACTATACCTCTCCCAAGATCACATCGTGAAAGAACCAAAAATCTTTCAGAACCCCAGAACTAGCTCTGGAAACTGCACCATATAAATATCAGAAACTTGATGGAGGGCTTTCCCACTCTCAGGTCAATAGAACTCAACTTTAATTAAAGGTTAAAAGAGAAGAAATAGGTTGGAAAAATAAGCAATAAAAACAATTTAAAATGATCATAAAAGCTGTGATGGTGAGAGGGAAGACCAAGACATAAACTCAGAAGATGACAACAGGAAAAGAAATCAAAAAAGCCTCAAACAAAAATGTTAATTGGACCCAAAGCCAACAAGAATTCTTGGAAGAGTTAAGGAGACACTAGTGGTAGAAGAAAAATTTGGGAGAGAAACAGAAGTGATGCAAGAAAATTATAAAAAGTGAATTAATAGCTTGATGAAAGAGGCAAAAATATCCTGAAAAAATAAACCTTCATTTTTTTCCAAAATGATATGAGGCAAAATTCTTAAACCAAATAAAGAGGTATTCACAAAACCACATTATACTAAAACTGCATTATACTGTAGCCAAATGAAGTAATAATAATTTTTAAAATTACAGCAAATTTCTCAAATAAAGAACTCATTTCTCAAAATATAGGCTAAGTAGAGAACTGAGTCAAATACATAAAAATAAGAGCTATTCCCCAATGGATAAATGGTCAACAGATATAAACAGACAATTTTCAGAAAAAAGAATAAAATCTTTCAATAGTAACACTGGGAATGGTGTTGTTATGTTAATCAATCAAGCCTAAGGTGGCATAGATAAGAGTTAGTCTATTTCTCACTACAAAAACACTATAAAAATGAAAAATGAGATATCAAACCTCTTCCCCTCAAGTACCCTTTCACCTGCTATAGCCCATGCTGCCTGAATGGTCATATCTTTGCACATAAGTGGTTTCCTATGTTCTTTCTTTCTTACATTTCTAGTCATGCCTCTAGCTGCCTGAATAAATTATCTTTTTCTGCAAGTATCCAAAGAAACTGGGCATATTTGACTTGACCCAATAAGAACCCTTTGATGGTTCCTTTCTTGAGGTATTAGCATATAAGATCAGACCTGAGATTATTTCTTCACAGCTTTACCTAAAGAACTAACCTATGAACCAGTTTATCACTTTGAATTTATTGGTGAAAAGCAAAGGTGGACAAGGAATCTTGTGCTCCCTTCTGAAGAGACCTCTTTATTGTTGAATCATAATAGAGCAGGTCTCATCCAACATTTCAAACCTTATTACATATTATTTTCCTTTACACATTATAGCCAAATTGGTGTTATTAATGATTTTTAGCAGAATGATCTCTCCTATCATTGGCTGCCTTTCCTCCTGTCCCATATTTGGAAAGTATTCCTTTAGTTAACAATTATTTAAATCTTTGGTTTTCTTCAAGGCTCAGATTGAATTCCATCTCCTGTTCTTGATAGATTTCAGATAATAGAACTGCCTCCACTCCCAAATTGTCATATTTATTTTTATCCTTTTCATGTATATCTGTATGTGTATATTTCTGCTCTAGTTATACTGTAAGCATATCATTGTTTCTCAACAGTACACTAGTGAGCCTGTTTTTCTATATCCTTTCCAGCATTTACCATTTTCCTTTTCTTCCATTTATCAATTTGATAAGTGTGACGTGGTACCACAAAGTTGTTTTAATTTGTATTCCTCTAAGCAATAATAATTTAGAATAATTTTTCATGACTCTAGATAACTTTGATTTCTTCTGAATAGTACCTGTTCATATCCTTTCACCATTTATCAGTTGGAAAACTGGAATATGTCTATGTGTCTATATATCTATGTAGTATGTATATATGTGTGTGTCTATATATGTGTCTATCTATCTATCTATCTATCTATCTATCTATCTATCTATCTATCATCTATCTACCTATCATCTAAAATTTGGTTCAGCAACCATTATATTTGAGAAGTGAGACTTTTATCCCAGAAACTTGCAATAATTTTTTTCCAGTTTTCCGTTTTCCTTCTAATTTTGGTGGTGGTGGTGTGTGTGTGTGTGTGTGTGCAAAAAACATTTATAATTTCATGTAGTCTAAATTATCAACTTAACTTCCTACTTCTCTGTCTTGTTTGGTCATACATTCTTCCCTTATCCGACATTCTCCCCTAATTTACTTATGACATGAACCTTTATGTCTAAATCCCATTGTGACCTTATTTTGTTATATAGTATGAAATGCTCTTCTATACCTACTTCCTGTCAAACTATTTTCCAATGTTCATGGCAATTTTTGTCAAATGGTGAGTTCTTGCCCGCAAAGCTTGGATATTTGGGTTTATCAAATATTAACTTTCTATAGTCATTTACTACTAGGTCTTGTGCACCTAATTTATTTCACTGATCTAACACTCCATTTCTTAGGCAATACCAGATTATTTTGATGATTAACACTTTGCAATATAGTTTGAATCCTGGGATTCCTAAGCTACTTTCCTTTTTAAATTTTTTTCATCAATTCCCTTGATATCCTTGACCTTTTGTATTCTTTCAGGTTAATTTTGCTATTTTTTTTTTGTATCTCATGAAAAAATTACTTGTGTTTGATTGATATGGTGCTGAATAAGTAAGTCAAGTTAGATAGAATTGTCAGGATTTTTTTATTATATTGACTCAACCTACCCATAAGTACTTAATATTTCTCCAGTTGTTTAAATCTGCTCTTATTTGTGTGAAAAGCATTTTGTAATTTTGGAGGTGGACTTCATTGTAATTGCCTTTGCATAGTATCTGGCTTTATCTTTGGAGGTGGACTCCAAGTGTTTACACTGTTTATAGTTAAAGTAGAACTTCTCTTTTTTATTTTTCCTGCTGTGTTTGTTGGTAACTTATGGAAATGCTGGTGATTTACATGGGTTTGTTTTATATTCTGCAAATCTGCCTAAGTTCTTAATTGTTTCAATTAGATTAAGTTGATTCTCTAGGATTCTCTAAATATACCATCATATCTTATGAAAAAAAAATGATTGTTTTGTTACTTCATTGCCTACTTTTACTCCTTCAATCTTTTTTTCTCATTTTATTGCTATACCTTGTATTTCTAATATAATACTGAATAGCAGTAGTCATAATGAACATCCTTTCTTCACCCCAATCTCACTGGGAAGGCTCCTAATTTATCCTTATTAGAAATAATGTAATTGCACTTGCTCATCATTTTGGATTGGTAATACTAATTCGAGAAAGATTCTCTTTATTCCTCCACTTTCTATGTTTGATAGGCATGGATGGTGCATTTTTTGATAGCATATTATTTTTGTTGTTTTTGTTACTAATATGATTAATTATGTTTATGAGATTTTGGGGGGGGGAGTGGAGTTTGTTTTGTTTTTCAGAAATGAACTGGCCTTGCCTTCCTGGTATAAATAACATCTGATATTAGTATATGATCTATGTGATAGATTATTGTTATCCCAGTGCTAATATTTTATTTAATTTTGTGTGTGTCAATCATCAGGGAAATTGACTAGTTGTTTTTTTTTCCCCCTCTGGTTTTGTTCTTCCTGGTCTAGGTATAGCAAAACCATATTTGAATCACGGAAGTAATTTGGTAGTAATCCTTCCTTAACTATTTTTTCAAATAGTTTTATAACTTTGAAATATTGTTTTTTAAATGTCTCATGGAATTTACTTGTAAATCAACCTAATCCTATGGATGTTTTCTTGGGGCTTTTCAAAGCCTTTTTTTTTCTCAGTAAGGGTTATTAAATATTTTATTTCCTCCTCTATTAGTCTGAGCAATTCATATTTTTGTAAGCATTTCATTTAGATTTCCCATTTTGCTGTCACATAATTGGGCAAAATAACTCCTAGCAATTGCCCCAACTTCACTTTCATTGGCGGAGCTTTCATCCTTTTCATTTTTGACCTTGGTAATCTATATTCTTTTTTTTTTTTTAATTCACCAATGATTTATCTGTTTTATTGTATTTTTCGTAACACCAATTTTACTCTTAACATTATTAATCTCTTTTGGTTTGGGGGATTTCCATTTTGATGTTGAATGGGGAATTTTTTCTTTTTTTCTTTTTAGAGTTTTTAGCTGTATGCACAATTCATTGATCTGCTCGTTCTCTCCATAATTGATGAATGAATTTATAAATATAAATTTATATTTATGTATATTAAATAAATGAATTTAGAAATATAAATTTAATAAATTTATAAAATAATGCTTTAATAGGGACTGCTTTGCCTGCATCCCATTATTTTGGTATGTTCTCTCATTATTGTCATTTTCTTTAATGAAATTATTTTTCTGATGATGTGTTCTCCAGAACATCCATTCTTTAGGATTAGATCATTTACTTTCCAATTACTTTTTAATATTTGCTTCTATGATCTTTTATTTAATGTAATTTTTATTTCATTATGTTCTAAAAAAATATCTAATATCCAGATGCTTTTCTGCATATGTGAGGTTTTCATGCCCTGATAAATTTTCACTTTTTGTGAAGGTTTCATGTAAAATTGAGAAAAAGATATACTTCCTTCTATTCACATTAATTTTTTTAGAAGTTTGTCTAATCTAGCTTTTCTAGAATTCTATTCATATTTTTAAAATCTTTCTTATTTATTTTTTCTTTTTCTTCTTTCTTTTGTGATTAGATTTACCTAGCTCTGAAAGGTGAAATTTGAGGACACCCAGTTGTATATAGTTTTACTTACTCGTATAACTCATTTACTTTTCCTTTAGGAATTTCTGTGCTATGTTACTTGGTGCAAATAAGTTAACTATTTGATATTTTTTCATTGTCTATGGTACCTCTTAGCAAAATGTAGTTGCCCTTCTTATCTCTTTTTAAATTGGATCTGTTTTTCCATTTGCTTTGTTTGAGATCATGTTTACTACCCCTCCATTTTTTGTTACTATATCTGAGACATAATAGATTCTGTTCCAGCACCTTATTTTAACTCTGCATGCATCATTCTATTTCTAGTGTGTTTCCTATAAACAATATATTATTGGATTCTGGTTTCTAATCCATTCTGCTTTCTACTTCTGTTTCATAGGTAAATTCAGTTCATTCACATTCACGGTTATGATTGTAAATATTATTTACCTCCATCCTATTTTCTTCTCTTTATCCTTCTCTCTCTTTGTTCTGTCCCTTCTCATAAATCTGTTTTGCTTCTAACTAATGTCTCCATTATTTCATTTTCCCTTTTACCATCCCTGCTTTTTCTTATCCTCTTTCCCTCTTACTTTCATACTTTCTACTTGAGTAAGTTGGATTTTTATACCCAATTGTGCATGTGTGTTTGTGCACACACTTTCCTTGCCTGTCACACCACTTTATTTCATCTCCACTGTAAAAGCTCTTTCTTGTGCACCTGTTTTATTATAGATAATTTCCCCCATTCTATCTCTCCCTTTCTTCTTCTCCTAGTGCATCATGCTTTCTTACCCCTTCATTTTTTAAAAATCATCTCAGCATAAGCAACTCACTCTCATGCCCTCTGAATATGTAGAATGCTCTAATAATGATAAAGTTCTTAGGAGTTCCTAGGAGTCACATGTATCATTTTCCCATATATGAATATAAACTGTTTAACCTTATTGAGTCCCTTATGATTTCCCTTTAATGTTTACTTTTTTCTATTCTTCTCTTGAGTTTCATATTTGAAAGTCAAGTTTTCTATTAATCTCTGGTCTTTTCATCATGAATGCTTTTAAGTCCTCTCTTCTGCTTTTCTCTCTGAAGTATTACATTCATTTTGCTGGATAGGTTATTCTTGATTGTAATTCTACCTGCTTTGCCTTTCAGAATGTTATATTCCATGTCCCCTGCTTTTGAAATATAATAACTGCTAAACTTGTGTGATCCTAACTGTGGCTCCATAGTATTTGGATAGTTTTTTTCTGACCACTCAAAGTATATTCTCTATCACCTAGGAGCTCTGGGATTTGACGATAACTTTATTCCTGGATGTTTTCATTTTAAGATCTCTTTCAGCAGATTATCAGTAGATTTTTTCTATTGTTATTTTACTCTCTTTTTCTATGACAATATGGCGATTTTTCTTTAAGATTCTTTGAAATGTGATGTCCAGGCTCTTTTTTTTAATCATGGCTTTCAAGTTGTCTAATAATTCTTGAATTAGCTCTCTTTGATATATTTTCTAGGCCAGTTGCTTTGCTGATGAGATATTTTAGATTATCTTCTTTATTCTTTTGATTTTCTTTTGTTGTTTCTTGATGTCTCATGGTATAATTAGCTACTACTTGTCCAATTCTAATTTTTAAGAAATTATTTCTTCAGCGACATTTTGTATCTCTCTGTCCATTTGACTAATGCTGTTTTTAAGAAGTTTTCCTTCAGTGAATTTTTGTGCCTCTTTTTACCATTAAGCCAATTCTATTTCAAGATGTTATTTTTTCAGTGTTTTTGTGCTACTTTTACCAACTTTTAATACATTTTTCATAATCTTCTTGAATCACTGATTTCTTTTCCCAATTTTCCTCTACCATCCTCTTTCATTAATTCTTCCAGAAATTTTCATTGGTCTTCAGTATAATTAGCATTGTTTTTCTTTGAAAGATTTTATATGTAGCTCTTCTTGTTGTCTTCTGAATTTAAATTTAGTCTTCCTGCCACTGTAGTACCTGTTTAGGGTTGATTTTTGTGCTTCTTGTTTGTTCATTTTTCTAACTTATTTCTTGACTTTGAATTTTATGTTAAAATTAAACTCTGTTCACTTGGGTGTGGGGAGGTGCTTTTGAAAACTTCAATCTTTCATATAGTGCTGCTTTCAGAACTAGTTTTGGGGTTCTGCAACTTTTCAGTGTTTCTAAGGCAATGTGATGTGGGTTATGCTGAGCTTTTAAGTTTTCTTAGGTTGGAAAAATGTCTCACACTGATCTTTTGTTGCCTCTGCTTCTCCAAGATTTGATTTGAGGCATCATTGTAAAGTTGTTTGTGGGTGAATGCTGAGAAAATTCAGCTGGGTTACTTCTAATCTGCTGTCTTCAGTATATTCTCTTTTGTTCTTATATTTGCTTGTCTTAAGACAAAACAGGATAAAATCACTTCTAAGCACTGTTAACTTTCTGTATTTTCTTTTTTTTTACATTTTTTAAAATTAATTTATTTGTTTTCAATTTTCTACAATCACTTCCATAAATTTTAAACTTTCTCCCTCTTCCTCCCCAAAATGGCATGCAATCCTATATGGGTTCTACACATACATTCTTATTAAACACATTTTCACATTAGTTGTGTTGCATAGAAGAATTAAAATGAATTAGAAAAACCATGAGAAAAACCAAACCCATATCAAAACACAACTCAAGAGAAAATAGTCTGCTTCATTCTACATTCTGATTCCATAGTTCTTTCTCTGAACATGGATGGCATTTTGCATTAAGATCACTTTTGGAATATTTTAGATCTTTGCATTGCTATGAAGAGCTAAGTCTATTAGTCCTCACACACTGTGACAGTTAACATGCATAAAGTTCTCCTGGATTTGCTCATTTTACTCAGCAAAAGTTCGTATAAGTCTTTCAAGGTTATTCTGAAGTTCAACTGTTTGTCATTTTTTATAGCATAGTAGTATTCCATTACATTCATATACCAAAACTTACTTAACCATTCCCCAATTGATGGGCATCCCCTCAATTTCCAGTTCTTGACACCATGAAGAAGGCCGCTTTGAGTGTATTTTGTATATGTGGGACCTTTATCCATTTTTATGATCTCTTTGGGATACAGTCCTAGAAGCAATATTGCTGGGTCAAAGGGTATGCACATTTTTATAGTCCTTTGAGCATAGTTCCAAATTGCTCTCCAGAATGGGTTGGACCAAATCACAGCTCCACCAACAAAGAATTAATATTCCAACTCTCTCACATCTTCTCCAACATTTATCAACTTCCTGTTTTGTCATGTTAGCCACTGATAGGTGAGATACAGTAGCTCAGTTATTTTGATTTGCATTTCTCTAATCAAAAGTGGTTTAGAGCATTTTTCATATGAACTACAGATAGTTTTAATTTCTTCCTCTGAAAGCTGCCTGTTCATATTGCTTTGACCATTTATCAAGTGGGGAAGGATGTATCCTTGTAAATTTGCTTCAGTTCTCTATATATTTTAGAAATGAGGCCTTTATCATAGACACCAGTTGTAAAAATTCTTTCCCAATTTTCTGCTTCCCTTCTAATCTTGATTGTATTGGCTTTGCTCAAAAATTATCCATTTTGCAATTCATAATGTTCTCTGTCTCTGGTTTGGTCATAAATTTCTCCATTTTCCATAAATCTGACAAATAAAACTATCTGTTGCTCCCCTAATTTGTTTATAGTATCAGCCTTTATACCTAGATGGTATTCTCATTTGGACTTTATTCTGGTGTACCCGTGTAAGGCATTAGCCTATGCCCAGTGTCTGCTACACTATTATTCAATTTTCCCTGCAGCTTTTGTCACATAGTGTGTTCTTATTCCAGAAACTGGGGGTCCTTGGGCTTATCAAATAGTAGACTGCTATAATCATTGATTACTGTGTCCTTGTAAAACTAGCATGTTCCACTGATATACCCCTTTATTTCTTAGCCAGTACCAAGTGGTTTTGATGATTCCTGCTTTATAATACAATTTGAGACCTGGTATGGCTAGGCTACCATCCCTAGGATTTCTTTTCATTAATTCTCTTGATGCTCTGGATCATTTGTTCTTCCAGATGAATTTTGATATTATTTTTTTCTACCTCTAGAAAATAATTTTCTGGCAGCTTGATTGGTATGGCACTGAATAAATAAATTAATATAGGTAGAATTGTCATTTTTTTTTTATATTAGCCTGACCTACCAACAAGTAACTGATGTTTTTTGCAGTTACTCAGACCTCATTTTATTTGTGTGAAAAGTGTTTTGTAATTGTGTTTATATAGTCCCTGGGTTTGTTTTGGCAGGTAGACTGTCAAATATTTTATGTCTACTGTGAGTTTAAATGGGATTTATCTTTCTCCTTCTTGCTGTTAAGCTTTTGTTAGGAATATATAGAATGTAGATGATTTATGTGGATTTGTGTTGTATCCTGCAACTTTGACAAAATGATTTATTATTTCAAAGTATTTGTTTTTGCTTTTGTTCTCTAGGATTCTCTAAGTATATAATCATATTACTTGCAAAGAGTGATAACTTAGTTTCTTCTCTGCCCTACCTTAATTCTGTCTATTTTGTTTTCTTCTCTTATTGCTAGAGCTATCATTTCTAATACCATATGGAATAGCAGTGGTGATAATGGACATCCTTGTTTCACCTCTGATCTTACTGGATATGCATCTCTCTTATACCCATTACCCACAATCCTTGCTGATGGTTTTAGGTAGATACTATTTATTATTTTAGGGAAAGCTTCATTTATTCCTATGCTCTCCAATGCTTTTCAATGGATTGGGTGCTGTATTTTGTCAAAAGTTTTGTCTTTATCTATTGAGATAATCATATGGTTTCTGTTAGTTTTGTTGTTGATATGATCAATAATATGGATAGTTTTCCTAATGTTAAAACAGCCCTGCATTCCTTGTATAAATCCTGCCTGATCATAATGTATTATTCTTGTGATAAGCTACCTGTAATCTTTTTGCTAATATCTCATTTAACATTTTTGCATCTGTATTCATTAGGGAAATTTGTATATAATTTTCTATCTGTATTTTGGTTCTTCCTGGTTTAGACATCAGAATAGTATTTGATTTAATGTTTCCTTAATTATTTGACAAAATTCACTTGTAAAGCCATCTAACCATGAAGATTTATTCCTAGTGTGTTCGTTGAGGGGCTTATTCAATTTCTTCTTCTGAGATGTATTTATTTAAGTATTTTACTTCCTCTTCTGTTAATATGGTTAATGTTATATATATATATATATATATATATACACACACACACACACACACACCACACACACACACACACACACACACACACATATATTTAAATATTCATCCAATTCCCTTTGATTGTCCAAATTTATGGGCATACAGTTTGGCAAAGTAATTTCTAATTATTGTTTTAATCTCCTCCTTATTAGAGGTGAGTTCACCCTTTTCATTTTTGATATTGGTAATCTGGCTTCTTTCTTTTTTTAATCAAATTGATCAAATTTTATTTTATCAATTTTATTGATTCTTTCATAAAACCAATTCTTAGTTTTATTTATTAGTTCAATAATTCTCTTAATTGCAATATTGTCAATCTCTCCTTTGGTTTTCAGTATTTCTTCTTTGATATTTATTTGAGGATTTTCAATTTGTTGTTTGTTTAGGTCTTCCAGTGGCATGCCCCAAGTCATTGATCTCCTCTTTCTCTGTTTTTATTCATGTAAGTATTTAATGATATAAAACTTCCCCTAAGAACTGCTTTTGCAGCATCACGTAAGTTTAAGTTGTCTCATTTTTCCATTCTCTTGAACCAAGTTATTGATTGATTCTATGATTTGTTGTTTAAATCCACTCATTCTTTTTTTGTCATATGTTTATTTATTTTTAGTTTTCAACATTCATTTTCCAAAAAATTTTAAGTTCCAAAATTTTCTACCCATCTCTCCCCTCCCCTTGCCCCAATCTGCCCTCCCTTCTATCATACCCCTCCCTTCCCTTATCCCCATTTTCTCTCTTGTCTTGCAGGGCAAGATAAATTTCTATCCCCCATTACCTATATTTCTTATTTCCCAGTTGTATGCAAAAATAATTCTCAACATTGACTCCTAAAACTTTGAATTCCAACTTCTCCTCCCTTCCTCTCTTCCCACTAAGAAGGCAAGCAATTCATATAGGCTATATATGTGTAGTTTTGCATAGCAAATGACTTCCATAATAGTTTATATTGTGTAAGACTAACTACATTTCCTTTCATCCTATCCTGCCTCCCATTTTTTCTATTCTCTCTTTTGATCTTATCCTTCCCCAAAAATGTTCACTTCTAATTGCTTGCTCCTCCCATTTGCCCTCCCTTCTATCATCTCCCCACCCCACTTATCCCATTCTCCACTATTTCCCTGTAGTGCAAGATATATTTTCATATCAAATTGAGTATGCATGTTATTCCCTCCTTAAGCCAAATGTAATGAGAGCAAGCTTCCCTTTTCCTCTCTCATCTTCCCCCTTTGCCCCTCCATTGAAAAAAACTTTTTCTTTCCTCATTTATGAGAGATAATTTGCCCCATTTCATTTCTCCTTTCCTCCTCCCAATATATTCCTCTCTCACCAGTTAATTTTACATTTTTAGATATCATCCCTTCCTATTCAGCTCACACTGCACTATCTATCTATCTATCTATCTATCTATCTATCTATCTATCTATCTATCATCTATCTATCTATCTATCTATCTATCTTTCTATCTGTGTGTGTACATGTATAATCTTTCTAGCTACTCAAATACTGAGAAAAGTTTCAAGAGCTACAAATATTGTCTTTTCATGTAGGAATATAAACAGTTCAACTTTAGTAAGTCCCTTATGATTTCTCTTTCCTGTTTACCTCTTCATGCTTCTCTTGATTCTTGTGTTTGAAAGTCAAATTTTGTATTCACTTCTGGTCTTCTCATCAAGAATCCTTGAAGGTCTTCTATTTCAGTGAATGATCATTTTTCCCTTAAAGTAGTATATTCAGTTTTGTTGAGTAGGTGATTCTTGGTTTTAATCCCAGTTCCTTTGACTTCTGGAATATCATATTTCAAGCCCTTTGATCCCTTAATGTAGAAACTGCTAGATGTTCTGTTATTCTCACTGTATTTCCACAATACTTGAATTATGTCTTTCTAGGTGCTTGAAATATTTTCTTCTTGATCTGAGAACTCTGGAATTTGGCTACAATATTCCTAGGAGTTTCTCTTTTTGGATCTCTTTCAGGAGGGGATTGGTGGATTCTTTCAATATTTATTTTGTCCTCTGGTTCTAGAATGTCAGAATAGTTTCTCCTTGATAATTTCATGAAAGATGATGTTCTAGGCTCTTTTTTTTAATGATGGTTTTCAGATAGTCCTATAATGTTTAAATTAATCTCTCCTGGATCTATTTTCCCAGGTTATTTATTTTTTCCAATGGTGTTATTTCACACTCTTTTCTATTTTTTTCAACCTTTTGGTTTTGTTCTGTAATTTCTTGGTTTCTCATAAAGTCATTAGTTTCCATCTGCCTCCACTCTCATTTTTAAAAGAATGATTTTCATCAGTGAGTTCTTGAACTTTCTTTTCCATTTGACTAATTCTTTTTTTTAAAGGATTCTTCTCCTCATTGGCTTTTTGGACCTTTTTGCCAATTGAGTTAGCCTGTTTTTAAAGGTGTTATTGTCTTCAGCATTTTTTTCAGTCTCCTTTAGTAAATTGTTGACTCGCTTTTCATGATTTTTCTTGCATTGCTCTCATTTCTCTTCCCAATTTTTCCTCTACCTCTCTTACTTGATTTTCAAAATCCTTTTTGGCTCTTTCATGTCCTGAGGCCATTGCATATTTATTTTAGAGGTTTTTGGAGGCAGAA